>CAUYTI010157016.1:0-59033 GCA_963575145.1 Galago senegalensis | reverse complement strand
ATCCACAAATGGATCAATAAATTGTGGTATATGTATACCATGGAATATTATGCAGGCTTAAAGAAAGATGGAGACTTTACCTCCTTCAAGTTTACATGGATGGAGCTGGAACATATTCTTCTTAGCAAAGAATGGAAGAAAAAGTATAGAAGAATGGATGAAAAAGTATCCAATGTACTCAGCCCTACTATGAATCTAATTTATAGCTTTCATATGAAAGCTATAGCCCAATCATAGCCCAAGAATAGGGGGAAAAGGGAGAGGGAGATATAGGGAGTGGGGAGGATGGGTGGAGGGAGGCTTATTGATAGGACCACACCTATGGTCCATCTTACAAGGGTACATGTGAATCTAGATGTAGAATATGAATGTCTTAACACAATAACTAAGAAAATGCCATGAAGGCTATGTTAACCAGTTTGTTGAAAATATTTTAAATTATATATAAAACCAGCACACTGTACCCTATGACTGCATTAATGTACACAGCTATGATTTAATAAAAAATATATATATATTTGCAAATGATCTTTCTCACATTTGGCTACAGAGCTGTTCCAGTAGGATCTGCCTTCTCTATTATTCTTGGAATTCTTTTTACCTCTTTGTTATGTTGAATTCCTTGTTTGTGGATACTTTGTCTTCCTTCTTGGTTTAAATCTCATAAAGATGGAAAACGTTCTTTACCATCTTTCATAGAAAGAAATTTTTACAACCTTGCATGGTTTCAAATATCTTTGTTTTTCCCTTTATTTATAAGAAGAACTTTGCCAAGGTGTAGTACTGGATTGGAAATTATTTTCCATAAAAGCTCTGTTATTACTGCTTCCTAGTATAGCTTTCAGCATTCCTGCAATTATGGAAACAATACTGTGCAATTTGAATTCCTGGTCTTTTATATATAGCACTTTATCTACCTCTGGGAAGTATGATGACCTTATATTCACCTCCATTATTTTGAAATTTCCAAATGAGTTTTCTTCATTGGCACTGAGTGGACCATTTTAATCTAAGAATGTATGTAATTGATTTCTGGGCATTTTATTCTATTATTTCTTTGACATTTTCCTTTCCTTTAATTTTACTATTTATTATGAGACAACTAGTTCTAGCATTTGGATTTCCCATATCCCATAATTGTCTTATATTTTCTAGCTTGTCTTTTTTTTATTTTACCTTATTTTCTGAACTTGTCTTCCAAATGTATACTGAATTTTTAATTTCTATGTCATATTATACTTATAAAAGATTAAATTTGTATTTTAGTATTAATTTTGACATAATATTTATAAATATGAAATCAATTTCTTATCACGTCTCTGAATATATAGGCTGTAGGTATACTACATTTTCTTCTCTTTTCAATATTATCTTCTTTCACTTTTTTTGTGGAAGAGGTGTGGTGGAGAGTTAATCTCTATTTCATACTAGTAGAGTTCCTGAAATGTCTGATAATTTTTGTCCATCAATTCATATGTAAGATCAAAGTGCTAAAAATGACTGGATGTCCTATAAATAGTAGCAGGACTCCTTAAATGTTAGGCTTCACCCTTGGTGATTTAGTAAGCACCAGGCAATTTCATAGAGATACTCTGCAATTATTACTATTTGGAGCCTGAAATCCTTCTCCAGAAGGAACCTTCCAAAAGGATATAGAAATCTGTTTCTGAGCATTTGGGAAACATGTAAGGGGAGGAGCCAGAAGTCTCAAAATTATTTTGTAAGTTTTTAGTTTACTATGGGCATATATAGTTCAATATCTCACCCTCTTTGGCTTGATATCAAGGAATGAATCTGATTTCCTTGTAAAGTAGTGGAGGGATGGGACCTGGTTAAGTCAGCATGTGATCAGAACACACCCACATTTACTCAGTGAATTCTTTTCAATTAATCAATATCAGCTCAGGGAACCACTTCCTAAGGGAAGCTTTCTTTTGTCCACCTCCTCAGCCTCACAGAGCAGGTTAAGTCCCTCCCTTAGAGGCTCTCAAAGTACTACAGGTATTCTACATATATACATATTAATCATCTGTTCATCTTCTTTGGTGAGGTAAATTTTCAGGCCTTTTGGCCACTGTTTATTTAGTTTTTCTTGGATTTATTTCATCAATTGTGTAGTTTTCTTCATATAAATATTTTTAGTATTCTGCTAGACTTCTACTTAAGTATTTCATTTTTGGAGGGTGTTTTTAATTTCAATTTACTCAATCATTTCTGGTATACAGGACTGTGATTGATTTATGTAAAGCAACTATTTACCTTACATCCTCATTGTAATTGCTTATTAAGACTAGGAAGTTTTTTGGTTGCTATTATTTTTTTTTTTTTTAGGATTCGCTCTTTGAACAAAGATGATTCTATTTCTTCCTTCTTTATCATTACATCTTTTATTTCCTGTTCTTTTGTTGTTGTTGTTGTTTGAGACAGTCTCACTTTGTCAGCCTTTGTAGAGTGCTGTAACATCACAGCTCACAGCAACCTCAAATTCTTGGGCTTAATAGATTCTCTTGCCTCAGCCTCCCAACTAGCTGGGATTACAGGCACTCACCACAATGCCTGGCTGTTTTTTGCTTGTTTGTTTGTTTTTGTTGTTGTTATAGTTGTCATGGTTGTTTAGCAGGCCCAGGCCATGCTCAAACCCACTAGCCTAGGTATATGTGGCCAATGCCCTAACCACTGTGCCACAGGCGCCAAATCTCCTGTTCTTGTGTTAATGCATTTGATAAAACTTCCAGTACAATGTTTAAACAGTGTAATGAGGGGAAAATTTTTACCTTTTCCTTGATCTTAGCATGACAACTTCTAGTTTCTCATTATTAAGCATGATAATGGCTGTAGGGTTTTTGTAAATAATAATCATCAAGTTGAGGAAGTTCCCACTCCATCCTGTTTTCTGAGTTTTAACCATGGATGAATATTAAATTTTGTCAGATGCTTTTTTTCCATATCTGTTGATATGATCATTTGATTATTCTTTTATAGCCTGTCAACGTGGTGGATTACATTAACTGATTTTTAATTATTGAATCATCTTTGCATACCTGGGATAAACCCCATCTAGTCATGGCATATAATTCTCTTTTTTACAGTTTTGATCTCAATTTGCTATTATTTCATTGAGGATTTTCCATATATATTCATAAGAAGTATTGTTTTATAGCTTTTGTTTCTTGTAATACCTTTGGCTTGGGGGTTATGATGATCTCATAAAATGAATTAGGATCCATTTCTGCTTCTATCTTCTGCAAGAAATTATAGAAAATTATTAAACTTTTCTTTCAATGCTCCAGCAATTAGATTATATTACTCACCAAACAGCATGATACTGTAGTGCTATACAACCAATAGTCATCACATTGAAGAACAATATTTATTAATAACAGAAAACGTCCATGATATTAAATGGAAAAATTTAAAAATAACATGTGCAGTGTGATGATCTATAAATGTAATCACAGACACATGTATGAAGTACATAAGAAGTCTGCACAACAAAGAGTAATAGTCATCATTGATACGTTATGATGGCTATTGATAGTAATAGCCAACTATCTGATACAACAAAGAGTAATACATAAGAAAATACATAAGAAGTCTGATACAACAAAGAGTAATAGTCATCATTGATATGTTATGATGGCTATATGATAGTCATCATTGATACTCCTAAAATAAAATTTTAATAAGATGAGTTTTGCAAGCTTAATTTAATAAGATTTTAATAAGATGAGTTTTGCAAGCTTAATTTTAATAAGATTTTAATAAGATGAGTTTTGCAAGCTTAATTTTAGCTTGAATTAATTTTGTAACTAGAAAAAAGGTCATGACATATATACTATATTTATATTTGTTCCACAGCAGTTGGAAAATAATTCAAGCTTTACTTCTGCCACACAAAGAATTTGTTACACAAGCTGGAATAATGGTGATAGAAATGATAAACGCAAGTAGAGGCCTCAGAGGCAAACAGCAGAGAAGCAATGTCTACCTGATAATTGGGAAGGATCAATTTTATCACAAAATTCCTTGGAAGATTCAATTACAGATCAAGGCTATGTGGTTCCTACCACAGAGATGTCTGCTTATCAATTTCAGAACAATCAGAAGTTTGAATCCTTAACTCCTAAGTCCACAGAGAAAAGAAAAGAGAACATGAAATAAAACACAGAGGAATAAGATCTTGTCACTGCTTTGTGTAACAAGAATGTGATACTTTTGAGAATAAAATTGCAAAAACACAATTGCAAAAACAACACAAAGATCGATATTTTCACCATATCATTTTTTCACAAGTCAATTATATAGCAACAATCAGTTGTGTGTCACTCAACTCAGTTGAGATTTTACATTTAGAAACACAAAATAAATGATCGCAACATGCTTCATTGCAGGAGAATCCTAGGAGCTTATGCTTCCAATGGCAGTCAACTGATTGAAGAGATTATTTATTCATAAACTTTGACCAACAAGGTTGTTCCAAGTTCCCTGGGAAATCCAGAGGTAATAATAGTTTTTAGTTCTTAGGGTAGCTGTGTTCCATGAAATTATACATGTAAATGTCTTAGGACATAAGGTAAGGTTTCCACAAACATTAGCTATTAATTTCTGCTAGCACTCAACTCCTAAACTTATTATTTTAAATGACAAAAAGTCTAGGAAGACGTTTCTTTCCCCTAAGTCACTTGCTGTATTGTGCTCTCCCTGAGCTATCTCCATATGATCTAACAGCTGAAAGAGCCTGACAATGTAATAATTATATGAACAAAGTTGCCCTCCAAATATGTTGTCTAAATGGTGTTAAAATGCTAAACTGTTAATTTACAAATTTAAATACTCTAATATAGACCAGTCTCTACATCATTTTGTCCTCTTTAAACATTAAATTATGAAATTTCACCTACTTTAATGTGTTGACTGCCCATATGATTTATATTTGATGGGAAAGATGGAGGAAGAGTTTTTCTTTTATTTACTTTTTTTTTTTTTAACTGATACAGAATCTTGCTCAGGCTGGAGGAATATGGTGGCATGATCATCACTCACTGCAGTCTCAAACTCCTGCTGAGATATCATGTAACTCCAGTAAGATTAGCTCACATCACAAAGTCACAAAGCTGGAGAAGCTGGCATGGATGAAGAGAGAGGGGAACATTTTAAATGGTTGGTGGGACTGAACACTAATACAACCTCTTTGGAAAGATATATGGAGAATCCTCATAGATCTCTAACTAGGTCTTCCATTTGACCCTGCAATCCCACTACTAGGCATCAAACAGAAGAAAAAATCATTTTACCATAGGGACATTTGCACTAGGTTGTTTATTGCAGCTCAATTTACAATTGCCAGGATGTGGAAACAACCTAAATGCTGATCAACTCAGGAATTCATTAACAAATTATGGTACATGCCCACTGTGGAATACTATTCAGCCATAAAAAGATGGTAACTTCAAGTCTTGTGTAATATACTGGATGGGTTTGAATCTTTCTTCTTAGTAAGGTATCACAAGAATGGAAAAGCAAATATCCAATGTACTCAATATGAATCTGAAGCCAGTAGATGATCCAATGCATGCCCAAATAGGAGAAAAACTCAATTCAACTTGGGGGAAGAGGTCACAGGGAAGGAGAAGGTGGCTGTAGTGCTCTCACTGAATGGGCACCTGGTGGAGGTGTTTGGCACACCTTTTGTGTGTGGGACATAATCACAAAATGAACTCTACCTAACAAAATCAAATATTTTGACCTGGTTACCTGGTACCCTCACATTAACCAGAAATAAATCTACTTAAAATTAAAAAAAAAAGTTCTACTTCTTGCTCTAGGTGCTAGTTTTGTGAATAAGAATCCATTTGATAAAAATTTATTGAACTGTACTATTGCAATGTGCATTTTCTCTGTGTATTATGAAATAATAAAAACACAAATGTTGAATATAAAAAATTATCTAGATCCTTTATTAAATCCCTATTGAGCAGTTAAAATAATCATGAAAATATAAAAATGTACACAAAAGTTTATTTAGAATAAATAAAACTAACTAAACTTATTTTAGTTGTACCCAGAGTTTTAAAAATATTTTTAAAAATTTTTCTATTAGAGTACTTCAGAGAAAAATTTATGTACTGTGTTAACTGCCCCATGTACATTTCAAAAACACTGAGAATTTTTAAAAATAATTCAATGTCATTAGCAAACCTCTAAAACAATTAATAACATGCATTAATATCTAATACCTGGTATACTTTCAGATCCCTCACTGACAAAGTCCTTCCTCTTCTATAGCTAGTTCATTCAAAGTAGGACCTAGACAAGGTATACTCTCTGTGTTTGGTTCCTAGACAAGGTATATACTCTCTGTATTTGGTTCCTATACTCCTTCTATCTTAAGTGTCTATTAATTTTATAACAGTTTTTCTGTTTTGCTCATCTGTTGCTATTTTTTTAATGTTTGCATGCAATATTCTTTTAGAAATCCTGTTAAATATCCAATGAATGTCTCACATTCTGTATTTGACTGATGGCCCCTTGGATATGCCATTCAATTTATCACTTCATTTCATGAGTTTCCTACTAGCCTGATTTGATCCAGATGCTTTTTATGTTAGTATTGCATAGCTACCATGTGCAGCTTATTCTATAGTATATCCTTTTAGTAGGCACACACTGTCTGGTTTTCTCATGCATGTTAGTGATGTTACTGTGGTTAATGAATTCAGAAGGTGACAGCAAGACCTATGTCAAGTTAAAGTTTCCAATCAACCTTTCGCCTAATGGTTTTACTGTCCATTAATGATTTGCCTGGATCAATTTGTTCATTAGGGATGAAAATGTCAATTCTTCCAATTTTATCATTCCTTCTGCATTTATTAGCTAAAATTATTATGTATGGAAAGTTCCCAGATTCCTTTTAGTTATGTGATTACCCCAAAGACAATTTATACATACTGATGAATGAATGCAGAATTCTTTTCCCGTGATCATTAACTTTTTGTAATTGATGTTCATTGTGTTGTCTGAGTTTTGTTTCATTCATCCTTTTCTCTGTGTCATCATGAACTCACAGATGTTGGTGTATTCACTATTTTAATCACATAATACATATAGCTGCTATCTTTCCAATGTTCAATGTTACACCATGTTGTTGGCCAGATGGTACATGCACTTAAAGTTTACCTCTGGGTCCTTTGGCTAAAACAGCATTAGCCTTTCTGGGACCTTTTTTTAAAATCTTACTTTCTAGGCTCATCTAATACATTTCCTAATCCATAACTATAAACAACCATTAATGCCAATGACTTTGTCACTTTTTTAAAGGTACAGAATGGTATTTTGAAAATACAGTTCAGTGTGATAGACGTAGGTTATTAATTGATTGTAATTAGCATATTTTTTTCAGTAGACAAAGTTAAGAAATAAATAGTCAGAAATATTGTAACGATTAATATTCCTATGATACTGCTATTTTAAATTTGCTTAAAATTAGAGAATTTTTACTTAAATTTTTATGCTGAAATTCTCCACTCCTGAAAAACATCAAATTTTAAAATGTGTCTTAAAGCATATGCATAATTATGTCTAAATAACTATGCCAATATTATCACTAACAATGCGACTACTGTGTACACCCAAACTTTCTTTGTAGCCAATTTTATCTTTAGAGTGTAGTTTGTCATGTTTTATATGGAAACATTGTGTTCTAAATTTAATTAAGAATAATTCACTTTTTCTGAGTGCTTAAGTTACCAAATTCATAATTACTTACATTTTTTGCCTTATTTTTAGCTTTCAGAGGTTTTTGATCTTTTATTTGGTTTTGTTATATAAAGCACCCACATGATTTCAAAGATAAACTATAGAATTAGGTACATTCCTAATCTCAGTACATCTGTTTCTTCTCCTATAACTAAACATTTTCATTAACTTTTTGTTTTATTCTTCATTGTTTCCTTTTATAAATTTAAGCAAATAAAATTTATATATTATGATCTCCCTCCATTTCTTACACAAACATATTATAATGTATCTGCTGTTGTGTATGCTATAGCACTCTGCATTCCAGAGGACAGACATCTTCCTAATTCTGCTTTGTAGCCTCATATTTCATTATAATGTGTATAATTATTTTCTCAACCCATCCCCTACAAATGGATGTATAAATTATTCAAATAATTTTAACAAGTAATACTATACATCAATTATTTTTGTGGTTTTCCAGTGTACCTTTTGGGTGGATTTCTAGCTAGAAATGGGATTATGTCAAAGCCTGCTATAATTTTGCTAAATATTGGCAAAGACCCCTGCATGCATTGAACACTGCATTTCTATTTGCAAAGTATGAGTGAAATTTTTATATAAATAATGATTCGTGATCCTACTGTCTCAAAATGTAGTCAATCAAGGTAAGTATCACTAAGCCCTAAGTGCAGTTGTTTAATCCTCAAAGCATGTATAATCCACTGAGTACTGAGCGTACAGTAAAGCTGTTTTCCTTCTAATTGATAACCATGTGTATAAGGAGTAGGGAGATGAGATAACCCCGGCTGTCGATCTCTATCACCAAGAACCACAAAGAAGAAAGAAAATGGAGTCCAAACGTGACTGAAATAATGTCAGTGGACACAGTGTTGGGAATCACAAACACAGCAAGGAGTTGACAATGTCTGAGGGGACTTTAGATCCTCTGTCAGTGAAAATCCTGGGGTCTCCTCCCAATTTAGTGACAGCCACCCAGAGGCTCTGACCTGGAGGAGCGGCCACTGCCCCTCTGACTGGTCCTCTGAAGGACTTTCAGACCCATTCAAGTCTTTTGTCACTACACTACACTATGGTCTTTAGAGCCATACCTGTGATTCCTTACCCACGTCCCAAGTACTGCCTTAGATAATTGTATTGTGAATGTTGCTTGAGTGATAGTACATATGAATCTCTTGAAATAAACCATGAATTCGAGCATTGCTAATTAGCACTAAGTTATTGTGAGTACTTCTGACTTCAGATGAGGTTAGCTCACGGGCCAAGAGAACCTCATGAAAATAATTAAAATTAACATAATGTGGTTTTATCAGCATTATTTCATTTATTCTTTTTTTGAGTTAATCAAAGTATCTATCCACTTATTTAATAGACATTTGTGTATTTTTTCCTGTAACCTATTAATATTTTCTTAAGTTTCTGGATTATATTTTCTTTTCATTTGAAAAATATTTTACTGATTAAAGATATTAATTCTTTGTTGTATAATTGCAAATGTTCCCCATTCATCCTATGATATTTTCTATTTATTATTTTAATGTTTACTTAATCAAATGTTATTCTTTTTTTCATTTTTTCTTATCAATTTTCAATCATAATTAGGGAGATTTTACTAAAGCTAGGAACAAAATACTTTATCAAGTCTTTCTTTTACTATTTGTGTGACTTTACATTTTTTTCATTTATATGTCTGATCCATTTGCAAGTTATATTCTTATACAATGTAAGAACTAGATGAGTTCAATGCTATCATTTTTCTTCTGAATGACATTAATCTATGATTTAGAATATTAACCTATCCCCACTGATTTTCTATGTCAACTTTATCATAAATTCATTTGGTCTATTTCTAAAATGTCCTTTTTCTTTCATTTGTCTATCTCATTTTTTCCTATTTCAATCATAAAGCCCTCACCATATACACAAATAATATTTATGAATATTCCTTTTTTCACAAATTCCATACTTATTTTCTATGCAAACTAAAAATAGTATAGTTTTAGTTAAAAAATAATTGATTTTTTTTAAGTCATACTGAATTTGTGTATCAATCTGAAGAAAATTAACATCTTACTGAGACTGAGGTTTCCAAGAACAGGGAATTCCTCTTCAGTTATTCAAGTTTACATCTATGACTTTAAAGATGTTTTAAAGTGGGATGACATATTTCATACATATTATCGGCATTTAAAATTATTTGTTACTATTGTAAATGCTCTTCTATTTTTATTATGAATGCTTTTTGGTTTTGTATGTGAGGTTATTAATATCTGTACATCGACTTAGTACTCAATTTCTTTTAATAGATTTTTCTCATTAATTGTACTAATTTTGCCATTTATTCTCTAAGATTATTCATTCTTCTGCCTTAAATTGTTTTTTGTTTATTTTTTTTATTTTGTTTATTGTCAGTAGCAAGCATATTAGTCACAGTAGTAGTTTAACATACATTTGTATGTATGGATACATTCATTTATGTCTGGATAAGCTCATTTTTACCTATATTTAGCTAATTCTTTTTTGAGGAACCTGGGTTGAATTATCAAATTTTGTATTGGCACCCATGGAAATTGACATAAATATTTCTCCTTAAAACTCTTAATAATATATGAAGGTTATCAAAGAAAAATTGTATTGGATGGAATTAAAAAGGCAAGGAAGACGTCATTCAGGACTACAGCAATAGGGGAGGAGATTGAACTCAGGAGATATTAAACCAAAAAGTAGAAGAGTTTTATTTTCATTTTTTTTTTTTGCATGTGCATTTTAAAAATATGGACCGCTTCATGAATTTGCATGTCATCTTTGCGCAGGGGTCATGCTTATCTTCTCTGTATGTTCCAATTTTAGTATATGTGCTGTCAAAGGGAGCATAGTAAGAGAGTTTTAAAGCATTGGAATGAAGTAGTAAAAATGTACTGGAGACTATCAGAGGCAAGCCACTGTCATTAGGTCATCTGTTTTAACTAATTAGTGCTTATGGAAGTGAGGTGCCTACCCTCCCAGGAGATATCTTTCTTAATGATTACATTTCAAAAGGATAGCTCCCAGGTCATTAAGAAAAACATTCTTGAGTTGTAAAACTGTCAAAAGAGTCTGGGAGACAATTTGTCTACATTACATGGGCCACTGGAAGAATTTACAATTAACAAATTTTCTAAAGGCTCTAAGCAAAGTGAGGTCAGAGTCTACCATGGAAGGAAATCTATCCAAAGTTTAGTTAAGCTGAGGGGAACATTCGGGTCCTCTTGATTAATGTTAATGGGTGTTCTTGACATTGTGTGATAAACTGTACAATATATATTGTTTCTAATTACTACATTGGGTTTTATTATTTAATATTTGATTTAAATTTGGACATTGACATTCACTGGTGATATTTGATTCAATCTTTATTATATGTGCTTTAAACATTTTTTTCTTTTAGTATTGTCTGGAATTTTGTCATCAGATTTGAAGCTGTCTTTTCTTTAAGGTTTGTTATAACCATCCATCAGGAAAGCAAAATGATTGTTTTTGAGGTGTATCTCTGGATATTTATCTATGGAAATTGATATATTTAGCATTGCATCTTTATCAAAATTACTTTTAGCAGGTTATTATCAAAATACTGTTTTATTTACATTGTTTTTCAAATAACTAGGTTTGAATTCATTAGTTTTACTATTTTCCCATTTTTTTCACTTCTTAATTGCTGGGGTCATCCTTATTAATTTCTTTCTTTTTCCTTTTCTTCTTCTTCTTCTTCTTCTTCTTATTCTTCTTCTTCTTCTTCTTTCCTTTGGGTGACATTTAATTTTTCTTCTCATTTCAAGTTGAATGTTTAATTTATTTATTCATTTTGGTTTTTATTTGTATTGATATAAATATTTAATAAGATATATTTTATTATTTCATCTATATCTTATGAATTTTATATGTTATGTTTTGATTATTATTATTCTCTAGAAATTCTGTAATTTCATTTTGCACTTCCACTTTGACCCAACATATGCTAATTGCTGTACTTTTAAGTTTCCAAATATAAAGCTTCTTAATACTGGTTTTATTGTATTGTGGTCAAAGAAATGCTGCTTGCTTATTCATAGTATTATTTGCTAATCTCATTGAGCTTTTGTTTGAGGCTGAGCAATAAACTTTCATAAAAAATAAATGAAAATTTGAAAAAAAGCATAATATCCATCATGGGGAGCAAGGATTGATACATTATTGATTATAATTTTTAGTCTTACATCTATCCTTTTGTCTAGAATGTCTAACATTGACTATTGTTTACTTTTATTTGTATTTGTCTGCTATGTCTTTGGCTATCTTTTTCTGTAAGTAACTCTAGACGCAATATTCTAGACCCTTCTAAAACTTCTCAAAGTATTCTACAAGTAATTTTTGTGCCTGCAAATGCACAAATGTTTCTGATAAATGTTGTGGGAACCTCCAATTTCAAGCAACCTCTCTCACAGCCGCCTGTGCTCAGGTTCTACCCTTGGTTGCTACAGCTACATCAACACATGTCTACCTACAAAATAATCCATGCATCAAGCTGTCCTTTAACTTCACAGTCTGGTCCAAGGGTGAGAAATCTGTGCCCTCAAAACTTCACTATTTAGGTCCAGCTTTTTCACTGAATCTGAATTTTACAGATCGATAGTAAAATCTTTTTATTTTTATTAATACATTTTTATTTATGTTTTATATATATTTTTTAATGAACATATTTAAAACACCAAAGAATAAAATAAGTTTCTATAAAATGATCCCTCCAGATTGAGCAGCACAACTAGCATATTAGCAAGCCCTAGAGGCTAAATTGACAGCTGCTGTGCTCAGGATTTAGTTCTAACTCTCCCCATCTGACTAGCACCACCACCAAATAAGGCTGGTTGGTGAGAGTTACGGGGGTCAAGTAGGCCAGGCTGTTATCAGCTTTTGACAACAGTGTACTGTGTTTCTGTTTAAAGTGGAGTTTGTGAATAGTTGCATAGCTCAATAGCATTTTGTAACTCTGTCTGCTTAATAGCCCAGCATGTCAAAAGAAGACCAAGAAAACACTGAAGGAAGAAAAAAGAATTTTTAATGAGGATTTGGAATTGCAATATTATCTTATTTCTGCTAAAGATAAAATAATTGGCTTGTTTTGTGGTACTGAAATATCAGCATTAGAGAAATTCAATGCTGATCAACACTCTTAAGGAACACAAATATATTAAATTAGAAAGAGAGGCATGAAGGCTTGTATTCTAGAAATAAAAAGATGAAAAACAAAAGCAAAGATAATTTTTTTCAAGCAGCAATAAGACCTGGAAATAATGCCACTGAAACAACTTAGAAAGTAGTTTATATACTCTGGGAAAAGGGGAAGGTATTCCATGATGTAGAAATTCTGAAATAATGCATCCTCAAAGTGGTAGGATACTTAGAACTCAATAATGTTTCAAAGTACAAACATTTCCCTTTTCCAAAACCCATAACTGATTGGAAGCATGAACTAGCCTTCAACTTAACGGAGCAACTTCATGCAATGCTTCAAAAAATATATATATATATATTATTCAATAACTTAGGATGAATTGATTGACACTACTGTCTCAACCCAGGTTTTATACTTCTTTTAGGTCATAACAGAAAATTTCTTTGCTATGAAGAGTTACTCATTTGGCCACTCTTGCAAACACTATAAGGGAGAAGATATCTTTGACAACTTTCAAGATAAATGTCATGAAGCTAGACAGTATTGGGTAAATTTAGTGAGTGTATATAGAGATGGTGTGCCTTTCTTGACAGGAAAACATGAAGGCCTTACTGCACTGATTAAAAAAAATATTATTAACAGATCCAGGTGCTCTCAATTCTTTTCATTGTACTTGCATGAGCAAAATCTCTGTCTAAGTCTGCTTTTTTAAGTGACATTTTGCAACGAGTTATAAGATTGTTAACTAATTTCTACAAATGCAACCCAGATTTGTCAGTTTTGTAGCAGGCTAAAGTTGAAAGTTGACGTATTCAGTGTTGAGATGCTGTATCATTTATCATTTTTGCATTGGCTATCTCAGAGACAGTTGTTAACCAAAATTTTATCTCTGAGAGAACAGATAGTTAAATTTATGAAGAACAGAATCATTGATGTGAGTTACTGAATGAAGATTTCTATGGGAATGCAGTATTTTTGTGGGGTATCGAATCAAATCAAATGATTTGAATATTTCTTTTCAAGGTAAAACTACGCCTGTACATAATAGGTGGCAAAAAATCCAAGCCCTTCAAAAAAACTATTTTCAAAACACTTCTTTTTCAAAAGGAAATTTTGGAGGAACACTTTCCCCAATTAGCCAAAGACATTGATGAGCAGGATGACGTACGCAAATCATTCAATGACTACACCATTATTACAGACCTGTTAAATGAAGAGTGTAATGAATGAAAGGCTCACTGACTTTCAGAATCCCGACATCACACTCGAGTTAGCATGTCAGCCTCACCGCCTTGATATTACCATAGTAATCTGAATTTTAAATAAAAGAACCCAAAGTAACCAAAAATAACTAAAGTATATAAAGGACTACAGGTAGCATTCCTTGAGTTCTCAGTAGATGACATTTGTTTGATGCTGAGAAAGATCCATCTGAAATACGGAAAAATCCAGTAGAATTCCCACATCTGTAGCAATATGTTTTTAAAATGCTTTCTTGCAACGACTTATGCTATAACTCTACTTTCTCCTGCCTAACCCAAGTCAAGATGCCCTTAACATCACTAATGACTGATATTCACCTAGAGGATAACTGAAAATATGGACCTCCATGCTGTAACCAAGCATTCTAGTGTTTTCCAATAATAAGTAGACACAACAAAGTTATTTAAAGGTTAGCAAACTTTAAAATAGCAAATAGATTTCGTTTCCTGAAATTATTCAGTACATAGTAGCTAGGTTTTTACTAAATAATGTACATTTTTAAGTGTCTCTAGTTGAAGCTTTTCTAAATGTGGCCTTATTTGATTACAGCTAAATTAATCTCGTTTTCTAACTTGAATAGATTTCCCCTTCTGGTAGGCCCTTTACCTAGGAAGCCATTTGAGGCTATTTTTATTTCCAAAAACCCCCAGCACCTATTACTCTGGCCTCTAGAGGGAAAAAGAATTGTGAGTCAACACAGTATTACTCCCAATGAATAACAAATATATTAGGAAATCCAAAAATAACACATGGGTATTATTCAATCGATTGTTCTTTTGTAGGCATATTGATCAAGTTGGATGTTGGAATATTGTTTTCTTTGTTGTCATGTCATTTGGGGTTTTCATTTTAACCATAGGTTGATTGAAAACAGAGGCATCTTTCTAAGATATTTCTCCTCAAATCTTGGTGCTGTTGTTATTTTTTTCTGTAATTTAAGACATCCTATGAGTCATTGACTATGTGCCCCAGCTCTATATCTGCTTGGACATCTCAGGCACTGCCAGTGCGTTCTTTTCCTTCTGTGACTGAAGTAGCTTTACCATCTCCTTCCTGATACATTTATTTATTTAATTTTCTGAATCACTATGTTTTTAATATGTTTCCTGGGAAAGACACAGTTTTGCCTTTCATCTTGCAAATACAAATTTTTAGTAGGTAATATTAAAGTAAAAGTTATGAGAAACCGTGGTTTTGGACTGGGCCCCTGCACTAGACTCCCACAGACCAGACAAAACCAAAATGGAATCACATAGGCTAAAATGCCTCCTAAACTGAAACTTTAAGAAAACAGTCCCCAAATAGGCCAGTTTTTTCCTGAAAAGGGAGATACTGGTCTACCTGAATAGAACATAATAATAAATCCCTTCTGCTTTAATCTTACCCAAAAAAGCAACTTGAAGTAAATCGATGTTAATCAGATTTTTTCAATTCTGTTTTGTTGTTCCTGTCTTATAATACCTCTGGTCTACTATTTCCCGGCGTGAGTTCTCATTCTCTTTTGTTAAATGAAGGCCGCCTCAATTCATGAATCATGAATAAAGGCCCAATAGATCTATGACTAAATTTCTTTTAATTTTGTCTTTTGATAAGGAACTATTCTCATTTGCATTTTTTTAATAAAAATACTATTCTTGGTTTTTAATTCCCTCATAATGTGTCACAGAATGTTTAATCCTTACATTAAAATTTGATTATTTGGTCTTTGTGTATCTTTTAAGAGGTGTTTATTTCTTCCCTCTTACTCCTTGCTCTAGTATACTACCTCAGTTAGTCAACTATTTCTATTTTTAGAGACAAGATAACACACTCTACCATCTTTTCCTTATTTTCCTATTTTATTTTTAATTCTACTTATATTCAGTGCTCACACTAAACTTGCAAAAATGTATCGATTATCTTTGTATGTGTTTTTTCCTCTCTAATTGATTTCTTCAGAGGGTAACGTGAACAATACTTCCAAAGTGTTTGCATATTTATAACTACTTGTCTTTAGCCTTATTCTTGAAGAACAGCTTTTCCATATATGAAATACCTGGCTCACATTTTCATTCCTTGGATATCTTACAAACATTGTCCTGTGTCTTCACGTATGAAATATTACAGTCAAGGTTGATGCCATGCTGACATTATTTTCCTTTTGAAATGACTTCTTTCCAAGATTTCCAAAGGATTACTTTTTCTTATATTTAAAGTTGAAAGTCATTTTAAAATTTGTCTCAGTTTTAAATGCTTAGGGTAGACAATGCACCTTTATAACATGCAGATATAAAATCATTTACTTTAAGAAAGTTTCCTGAATTATAGTTATAACTAGTTATTAAGAGATACCGTTTTGCATCACCTCTTTAGAGATTTCATTAGGCAGACCTTGGATTTCTTTGAGTGTTTTTTATAACTATTGCTTTGTCTCCAAACTTTCCTTCACTCTTTTTCTGTAATTTTATTTATTTTCATGTCATCCTTTTCATTCTTTCTCTCTGATTACTTTGATGGCTATTTGAATCAGAGTTCTTATTTAGAGTTTGATTTTGTAATTTTATTCTATTTTCATTTTTAAATTCTTCTGTGAAGTCCCTTGTTTCTAGATTCCTATAATGTATTGTGTATCTAACTCATTTCTGAGCTTTGTTTATAAATATCACAAATAATATTTTGTTTCAAATATTAGATTAAAAATTGTATCTTTTTCTGGAATTTTTTCCTGGAGTGCTTTATTTAACTGTTAAAATATTACTCATTTCATCTTTATCTGTTTCCTTTTGCTGTTTTAGTGAGTTTAGGGATGATTCTTTTTTCTCTTTGCTCACATGAGCCAGGGTTTCCAAAGCTCTTATGAAGGAATTTCTGTGGGGGTGGTGATGGGACAGGGTGGTTTTCCTATCTGACAGCTCAAGTCTCCCTCCTCTACAGAACCATGAATTATTCAAAAATATGTGGTTTTGTGTAACAGCTTTTCAGGCATACAGGGATAAGCTTGTCTCAGGAAAGCTGTCACCTCCATCTCTTTTATATCCAAAGTTTTATAAACTGCATTCTGTATTACCAGGTTTTTTGAGATTTGAGCTTTATTGTCAACAAAATAAAGTGACTGAGATCTTCAATCACTTTATTCTGATTCATTCAATCAGATCTTCTGATTTATTCCTATAGTTAATTCTTATTTCAACTCTTGGTCCTCGTAACTCTTGTTACCAGAATTCAAATAAATGTGACTACTGCCAAGCCTTGGCTTTGTAGGATTTTTAAAATAATCTTCTTGCAATTGGCATTATGAAGATCTCAGAGTTGCTTCCTATCCCACCCACATGTACCCAATAGATATTCTTCCTCTTTTGTAACATCTAAGAAAAAGTAAATACCAACCACTTTCAAAAAAGTGAGAGAAAACAACAGTAAAATCGATTAACGCGCTGACCATTGACTACCTGTAGAATGTCTCTTTCAAATCTTGAACATGTCCTCACATATGGTAAAATTCAATATATGTTGATACTTTTATTCACAAAAACACGCACATGCACACCCACACTTACACTAACCAATAGAGGACCTGGTCTTTGTATTTTGCAAGTTCTCAGCACTTTTCTGTGAGTTCAGGAGCAAGACGTTAGAGGGGCTAATTCATTTAAAAACTCCTATTTCCTGACAAATACAGAGTTGTGCGACTAATAAGGATAAGATATTCATTCATTCATTTCTCTCATTGCTTCACATCTGGTGTCCTTGTTATTCCACTTCAGTGAGATTCTTCCTCATCTAATTTTATTACAGCTCATATGGGGATGCCATGATTTATAAGCTGGGCCTGATGAGATGAAGAAACTGCCACTTTATTGAAAAGTAAAAAGTAAGCTTTCCTATTGTTTCTAATTTGTCAAGCTCTGATGAAGTTTGTCTGTTCTATTAGTCATGTACACAGAACGCATACATATATAGAATAAAGCAGAGATGGGATATTTATGGATGGATAGTATGAGTATGCGTGTATTTATTTATAAATATGTTAAAAAATACAGAACATTGCGGTTTTATGTGGTTACTTACCTGGAGGCTTACCTGGATCCTGAAGTAATAAACTCAGTGGTCTTGGAGGTTATTTAATTTCACTATTTCTCTCAGGTTTTCTGCAAAAGTCAATCTAGTTATATCTATCTTACAACGTAGTTCTATGAAATGAGATTAACAGGACTGTTCCTTATCCATAATACAGAAGGTCCCTGACCATGATGGTTTGATTAAGACTTTTGCTAACTTTATGATGGTGCCAAAGTGATTCACATTCAGTAGAAACTATACTTCAGATTTTGAATTTTGATCTCATCCTGGGCAAGCAATATGTGGTGCTATACATGTCAGTGGCGCTGAGCTGCAGTTCCCCGTCCACTACTGATCATGAAGGTAAAGAAACCGTACTCTGCAGTTCCCAGGTTGCGAGCAAGACAGTTTCTTGTAGGTTTGTTCTTAAGTCGAATTCGTATGTAAGTTGGACAAAGCACATTTGCCCATTACCTGTAACAGCTTCCATTCATAAGTGTGAGTCATATGTCAGTCAGATGATTGTAACTTGAGGACTTCCTGTAACAGACTATGTTTGTAAGGGCAAGTTATATGTAAGTCAGATGCTTAGAACTCAGGGACTGCCTGACCTGTGCTGACAAGATGATTTTTCCCAACTGTAGGCTAATGTGAGCGTGCACAGCACGTTCAAGGGAGGCTACGCTGAGCTCTGACATCTGGGAGGTGAGGTGTTTTGACTTAGGAAATTTTCAAAGCATGATGTAAACCCATTGTAAAGGGAGGAGTATCTGTATTATGGCATACATGCTTGCTTCATTGCAACATCTCCTGTGTTCACCTTCCTAGCATTAATGTCACGTGCAGCTTGAGTGGGTTCTCAACGACATCTACAAAGTCTGTGGTCTGTAAAATTGATTGACTCTCTCCATTTTGTGATATTTGACAAGTCCTCAAAAAACAGAGAGGCAGATGGGGACAGTTAATTTACTGATTGAAATAGTTTACAGATCAACCTTTTACTTGATGTATCTTTTGAAACTGTGTCTGGCTAATGGTAACAAAGACTTGCATCCAGTGCCTTAAGTTAGGGTACTACTTCAGAAGTACAGATTTAAACAGATCAAAAATAATACAGAAGTTCTGAAAAACCATCAGAGACCTTCCTTCTATTTTCTCCTCTGCTACCTTTACTGCTTTGCTTCCTCCCTTGAAGTCACAAACAATATGCTACAGATCCAGCTATTGTGGTTAGTGTTTCAATTAGGAAAAGTGGAAAGGACAAAGACATTACCAGGCTTTCCCGAACCCTATCCAGTGACTTTCCCTCAAATCTCATTGGCATCCCCAACTGCAAGATAGGCTGGGTGGAACAGTTTGTGAGCACAGTCATACTGACGCTCCATCATGTTGAGGTTCTATTAATAAGAAAGAAAAGGAAAATAAATAATAAGCTACTGTTTTCTGTAGCACACTCTTCCAGCTTCAGTAATATTACCTCTTTTGCCAGAAAGAAAGAGAATAATAGAATAACACAAGAAAGTGATGCAAAGGCAGCACATTCTCCAGCAGAGCATACCAAGGTCAGCAAGCTACACCCAAAGTCGTCATAGTTGCGATGCTGTCTTGGCACAAGTGACACAACATCCAGAGGCAGGAGGGGGGACCTTTGAAGGATGGAAGGCAGCATTAATTTAGCTATATGGTAGATCCCTGGCTGTTTCCAGGCTGGCACTTCTCTTGCATAGCTGGACTCATTCTCAGGCCCCGTGGACACCACGCTGAGGAAAACGACCTCTGAGAGACCTGGGTTCTGAGACCTGGTACTACCAGCAGCTCATTGTTGTAGCCTTAGGCCTCAGTTACCATAAAAGTTCTGTCTGCAAGAATACCTGGCAGTGAAACATGAAAACATGGGGGTACCTGAGCCCATAGATTATAATCTTAAACCTATGACTTGTCTGAACCCCTAAGGTGTTAAGTTGGTATAATTCCCCAAACTTGCCAGTAGGAAGAACAATGTAGGGTGCTTGTTAACACTTATGGATACCCAGAAGTTTCTCCTAGAAAGCTGATTCAGTATATTTGGGTGTGGTTCAGGAGTTGCCTTTTAACCAGTCCCATAGGGAACTTGTAGGATTTGCAAGTTGAGAAAGGCTGGTGTCATTCATTCTGACATAACTAAGTGGGCAACATCTGATGGCTCAAGAAGTTCAGAGTTAGTCACTAAACAGAAATGTAAATGAAGAATACTTTGCTGGAGATTCATCAGGGAAGGCTGTGTCCTCTATCTGATGTCTCGGGGGCCTTAGAATGGGGCCAGCTCTGGGAGAGAAAGAGCAGGGATCTTCTGTCAGGAGCCCAGGGCAGGCAAGGCTGGCCCTGACCCTTCACACTGGCTTCCCAGGAAATAAGCTTGCCAGGGTTCTCAGCAGAGCAGCCATGCCATGTTTCCACCAAGAGCACAGGTGAGAATAGGAAATAAAAAGGTGTGGGACAAGTGTGGGCTGTGAGGAAACAGATAGGGGAGGTCAGGTGCCCAGGCCCTCTGGACCACTCTCACCTGTTGTCTGTTCCAGGCTTCTCCACAGCAGTCAGCTCCACACTTCATGCCTCTTGCAAGAGAAGGAGATGCTGTTGTGGGGCCACCTCTGTCCTCCTTTAAGAAATTTACATGAAAATTATTTTTCATGAACGATTAGGCCTAAAACATGGGTACACATTGTACATAGCAGTACCTTATACGTAGCAAAATAGAATAATTATAAGAAAAAAATTAATTACAGCAGAGAAGTTATGAGCATTTTAAAGTGTTCAGAGACATTGTTTTTTATCTTATAGGAAATACAGTGTCAAGTTTTCAGAAATTCAAGTATTGCAGGCCAAATACCAGGTGGTAAAATTCCATCTGAATTAATACACACTCATTTTATCCCCTGGTAGTTTATTACCAGGCTTAAAGAGGGGGAAAGAGACTGTTTCCATTCCTAATAGCTATCAAACAACAAATGAGGCATCTGAGTTTGAAAGTAATAGAAGAGAATAATATGATATGATTTCTTAGAAAATGAAAGATAATGTATTTGACAAGTACAGCCCAAATGTCTCTCATCGCCACAGATTTTTGCCTATTGTGACCCTGGCAAGCATCACCCTATTTTGTGGGGACATTTAAAGCTGTGCTTCAATCATTTTTAGTTAATTATAACACTAACATGTTAAATAATGGTTTCAAACTTGCTGCCAAATTATAGATGGGAAGGGGAAATGTGGCAGCATGTGCTGAAATACTGAGTGTGAGCGAGTACAGCCGTTCTGAGGATAACATCTGGATAGAGAAAGAGCTTGCACAGAGAGAGAATAAATTAAGTTAGTCATTTGCTAAATATGGGAATTTTACTAGAGACATATTGCTCAAACCATTGGAAGTGGAAAATGAAGCCTATCGCTCAGAAGTCGATGGTGATGGCACGCCATTCATTGTAGACAGTCCCTACACTCAGGGCCTTTGCCTAAGGTGTTCTCACTTCCTGGAGCACCAGGTTTTTTTCACCTCTGCTGGCTGAGGTTAAAAGGTTATGGCTTTTTTCTCGTAATAATTATATTATCTCCTTAGATGTCTTACCCAATAAACTATAGTTCCTTAAGAGTAGTGACAGCACATTAGTTGTTCTTCTATCTCTGCATCTACCCTAATGCCTGGTACTAATGACAAAAAAAAAAAAAAAACCTCTTGCTTAATAAATGAATGAATATATAATGCCCCTTGGAGATAGTTAAACATAGAATTTCATATCCTTAGATTCAATTCCTCTTCCATTTTTCTACCTTCAAAAATCCTTTTCTGAGAGAGACCATATCAATTTTGTATTTTATTTGGCAAACACTATGCCTTGTCACAAAATATTCATTTAGGAGGCATTTTCGTTCTAGAAAATCACAAATTTTCTATGTATCTCTTACCTCAAAAAAAAAAAGATTGATGGTATTTTCTTCTTGTGGCCGGGAAAAACCCTGCCAGTCTGCCAAATATTGTAAGTTTAGAATTTTGATGTATCCAGTGGCCTAGGACGAGAAAGTAGAAATTGCATTGTGTAGGTTTTTTTTTTTTTTTTTCTATTTTGAAGCAAACTTATGGGTAGTACAGGACAGATTATGTTCAGGCCTAGGGAAGGCGATATGGGCATTAGCACTGCTAAAGGATGTCCTAACTAAGCGTGAGAAAGAGAAGCCCCTGTCTAAGGCCTGATTACATAGATTCAGGGGGAAGAAGGGAACAGAGATTTTTTTCTCCTCATCATTACCTGTCTCCTAGGCACAATGCTGGACACTTTATATAGAGTAGTGATTAAGAATATAAATTGTGGCCTCAGACTGGCTAGGTTCAGCTTTGACACTTACTAGATGTGTGGCTTTCAGAAAGCTCTTTAATCACCATTATACATCCAGATCTGTACCTCAATGCCCCATCTATAAAACAGATGAGTGACAGCTTCTAGCTCAGAGAATTTGGGGAAGAATTCATGACACCTTTATACAATGTAGGTCAAATCTTAGAATGTGTCTGATGCTTAGAACTTGCTGTATGCGTGTTTTCTTCAAATATTATCATTATTATTTGAGGTCAATTGGTATTTTTCCCTCTGAAATTCCTAAAATTGCAAGTTTGAATTTCCTGTACAATGATTTAAGTAAAATCAGGGACAGATGTTTTCCTTTTAAGAAATCTGGAAAATCGGGTAGCTCCCTGGCTCAATGAGTAGGGTGCCAGCTCCATGTAGTGGTGGGTTCGAACTCAGCCCTGGCCAAACTGAAAAAAAATAAAAAATAGAAATCAGGAAAATCCACAAGCCTTGTGATTGACTTAAAGAAAGAAATTAAAGCTTTATTACTGTTTCCAAAACATGGTATTTGTGTAGGTACTTTTTTTTTTTTTTTTTTTTGAAGCAGAGTCTTACTATGTCACCTGGCTATTTGTTGTTGTTGTTGCCGTTGTCATTGTTGTTTAGCTGGCCCAGCCTGGTTCAAACCCACCACCCTTGGTGCACATGGCCAGTGGCATAACCACTGTGATACAGGTGCTGAGCCTGTGTAGGTACTTTACAGGCACTGAGCCTGTGTAGGTACTTATTACTGACAGAAAGCACGCGGGCACTTTATGTTTCTTAGGCAATTGTCATGTGTGTAAACAGAAGAACATCGACAGTTTTGAGTGAGATTTCTTAATCAAGTAGGTGGACACACAGCCAAAGATGGCTTTTGTGAAAACTACAATCAAGGAAATATTCTTCTGCCATCTAAATTTATCCATCCAAGTGTAGAGTAATTTTGACAGTGATGAATGTAAGGACTACTATCTGGAATAAATCTACTTAAAGCACATGAAATGCAGAGATTATCAAGGCAAGGAAGGCAGCTTCTGATGCAATCAAAACAAAGTAACTGCTGGTGATTGGCAAGAATAATTGAAAAGTCTGCCACTCTCCTGATATTTTGAGCCAAACAAGTTTTATGTCTGTACTTTCTGCTCCTTTGTTAACAGGCAATAAATCAGAATAGTCCCTTTTGTCACCATCTGTGCACAATTTTATAAGGCAGGCTGTAATGTGCGGAAAACCACTCAAAAGTGTTTCAAGGTCACAATTTTAACAATTTGATCACTAGTAATTTATTGTTCTGATAGTTGCATGAGGATCTACCAAACACTGAAATTAAAGCCTATGAAAACAACTGAAAAAAATAAATAAAATATCTATAGACTTTATATTAATTGAGTAGATTACAATAAGAATAAAATACTAAGGTTAATTTTTATTGATATAAATGGTGAGATTCTAGTCAAATAGAATAAATCTTCTAGTGGCCTAGTAAATGTTAATCATCTTCAGCTTATTTTTGAAAATTCTATATTTTTAAAAATTTCAGTGTCTTTTCAGTGAGCTGAAACTCTGGCTTTATAAAACTAGATGGATTCTACCTCAAGGTACAAACTAGTGCCAGAACAAAAATATTCAATTTAACAGTTTCTAAGACTTCAATGAATTTTAAGGTTAACATTCAGCAGAATATTGAGCCTCAGCTTAGTTTTGATAGTAAATAATATAAATGATTCAATTTTTCTCTAGATTTCCATTGGCATGAGACACAGTGAGATAATGGATCTTTAAGTACATGACACAATGCCTAGTACTTAAAAGGTACCAATGATTTGCTGGTTCTGATTGTTTCATGTCTAAATGAGCATGCCCTCTGTTAAGCTATTACATGGAGGCTTGGTACCCGTAGCATAGTGGTTATGGTGCCAGCCACAAACACCAAGGCTGGCGGTTCTAACCCGGCCCAGGCCTGCCAAACAACGACAACTGCAATAAAAAAATAGCCAGGTGTTATGGTGGGTGCCTATAGTCCCAGCTTACTTGGGAAGCTGAGGCAAGCAAATTGCGTTAGCCCAAGAGTTTGAGGTTGCTGTGAGATGTGACACCACAACACTCTACCCAGGGGGACAGAGTGACACTCTGTCTCAAAAAAAAAAAAAAGATATTTACGTGGATCTCTCTGTTCATGATCTAATTCATGTTTATAGCATCTTTTTGAGCAAAATCATACAATTATTGAGATTTTTAATTTACAGAAGGGAAAAATCTGATTATACCTTGATGTCAGCAGAATTTTTCCACTAGTGTATATAGATGAATGTGAAAGCATGACTACAACACAACTATCTCCTTCTCCTTTGATCTACTGATGGCTAATAAGCAGCCTAGTCCCTTACTTCCAATTTAGACATGCAAAAAGAAAATCTTTCATTCAACAAAAATTCAATACTTTATTGTGGTTGTACCTGTTTTATTATTATTGGGGATTCATTGAGGGTACACAGAACCAGGTTACATTGATTTTTTTTTTTTTGTTAGATAAGGACCCTCTTATATTTTTGTCCCACCCCCAAAAGTTTTACCATATCCCTTGACCCTCCCACTCCCTCCCTATCACTTATGATAAATGTAGGACTGCAGAGAAGGGATAACGGTCATTTGTGGGGAGAACTTTGCTCTGAGTTCAACTGATTTTATTAATATTTAGTGTTAAATTTGCATTTATTCTTGTGCAATTTTTTTTATCACTAGGTCCTGAAATAATAGCAGATAATAAGTAAACAATAAGGAGCAAAAATAAAACAATTTTTTAATATGAATGTTATACTCTTTAAAAGAGAAAGAGTATTCCTGTTTAGTAAAATCCTATAGAGCCACAAGTCCCAAATTTCCTCCAAAACATATTAATTTTAGACATTGTCTGAAAGAATATGGGTCTGTCTTTGGGAATCATGATGTTTATTGATGGAAGAGATATTATGAGATATTCTTTGGTGAATATGGTTAAAATTGTTACATGTAATAGCCAAAACTTCCTTGTAAATCATAATTATTTTCTTATTCAGCAAAAAATAAGATATCACCCCTCTGGTGGGTACTGATGAATGATTTAATGTTTCCCAAATAAAACAATTAACTTATCTCATGTGTGATGATGATCACAAAATTGAACCCTGAGGTGCAGCTCAAAGAACACTCCATAGATTTTCAAGTCTGGGAGAAAGAAAGAGGCATGGCTTGAAGAGGGCAAAGACAAAGGAGCATCTCAGTTTATTATTAAACTGCATTTTAGGGATTTATCACCTATAGAAAATAGAAGATTTCTTAAGGCATCAAAAATATGCATCCTACAGAAATAATACACTTTATTCCAACTTAGCATTTTCGTGAAGAATCTCGTTTGCTATAGTCTGAGTTAATCATTTACTTTGGAGATACTTTCAAATTCTGATTTTTACCCCCCAAATAGTATCCCTAACATGATAGCATTGATGCAGAAACTTGTGAATATTTTTGTTATATGCTTTATCATAGTGAAAATTAAAAATCATTGTTCTAAAAGCTCTCTAAAAACTGTATTCTTCTTCTCAACTTACAATGGTCTATAATGTACATTTTACTGCCTATCTGAACTAAAAGCAAAATCAGATACCTTAGTGCCAAAAAATAAATAAATAAAATAACAGCATTCACTGATTTGGGGAGGTGTGATGGGAGGCCGCACCCTTTCAACCATGTATTATTGATTTTCTGTGTATGTACAGATGTGATCATCTGAAGAATTTCCCTAATCTGTGCTCATTTTGAAATTTATTGTAAGTAATTTTTCATTTCTTGGTATCATAAAATCACATGGGATTTCAAAGAATACTTTCCTGCATTACTCAAGTGTAATTCTTAATATATTTGATTTCAAAGGCTCAAGCAACAATTTGAGGCTATAAAGTAATACACACATTGTTCCCTAAACTGTGAATATTTAGCCCACGTTTGCCTTGACCCGTGTCTAAGCCAAGATTGATAGAAAGAATCTGCTTATAAATTGATGCGCCCTGCAACTTCTGTATCTCTACCATCTCCATATAACTCTTTCATAGATGGGTCTGAGACATTTTTTACCTTCATAATTATTCTTTGAGATAAAAATTACATACAGTAAAATGTGCAGTTCTTAAGTGTCTAAAGCCATGTGTTTCAATAAATGTGCTCAATCTATGTAACTCCAGCAATGATAAAGAACATTTCCATCCACTTAAATTTATTCATATCCTTTTCCAATCAACTTTCACCGTCATTGTCACCTCCATCATGCTGCTGTTTTGAATTTTATCACCAAAGATTAGCTTTTCATAATATTGGAGTTCAGATAAACAGAAGCGCAAGGTACGTATTCTTCTCTGTCTTGTTTCTTATGAGCAACCTACTAAATTTAAACCTCATTTATATTGGTCATACATGTCAGGAGTTTATTACTTTTAATGCTGACTAATATACCATTATATAACTGTATCATAATCTCTTAAGCGGTTTTCTTGTTGATGGTCACTTGGATCACTTCCCGTTTTGAGATACTATTTAAAAGGCTGCTACCAGTCTATGCAGTAGATCTAAGCTGTAGATTTTTAAAGATCCTCTTTATCAGTTTGAAGATTCTTTCTTCAAATGCTAGTTTATTCAGGCTATTTATCACGAATGACTGTTGAATTGTTCCTAAATGCTTTTTCTACATCTATTGATGTAATCTCATAATGTGATGAATTGCATTAGTTAATATCGAAATTTTATGTCAACCTTGCTCTCCCAAACTAATACTCTTTTTGCATTGTGCATTACCCTTTACAAAAAATATATATCATTGCACTTTATTTATTTCCTAATACTTTGCCAAGTACTTTTCATCATTATTCCCTAGGGATATGCATCCTTATAACATCTGTGTGAGGCTATGGTCTCAGGATTATGCTGGTCCCATAAAACAAAAGTGTTCCTTGTCTACTTTCTGGGAAAGATTCTATAGGTTTACATCAGTACTTTCTTAAATATTTACAAGAAAATTTACCAGAGAAATCATCTGTGCCAGATTTTTTTTTTTGCTAAAAATGTTTTTATAAGGAATTTAAGCTCTCTAAATAATATTTAGTTTTTAGATTTTCTACTTCTTTAGTTTTTAGATTTTCTACTTCTTTGGTTATTCTTGGTATTTATTTATTTCAATGAATTACATAAATTTTATCCAAATCAAATTTGTTGATTCTACCATCATAAAGTTGTTTATATCATTCCCTTGTTATCTCCCTAATGCCTCTAGGATCTACAGAGATCTCTCCCCCCACCATTCTGGTTATTACTGATTTGTGGTTTTCTTGCTTTTTTTCTGATGTATCCAACTAAAGCTTTGTCAATTTCATTAACCTCCTGAAAAATAAAATTTGAAGTTTTAAAAAACCTTCCTCTACTGACCTGCCTGCTTGTGTATGCTGTTGCTTTCTGTTCTTTACTACTTTTTTCATGCTGTTTTAGTAGATTTTAATTTGTTTCTCTTCCCCCGGCTCCCCGAGTTTCTTATGTGGAAGCTTAGATAACTGACAATAAACCTTTTTAAAATTTTTCTTAATAATATCTGTTAAAATATCAATCTGCTTTTAAAAGATAGTGCCACCTGTTTTAGACAAAGTTTGATAAGAGGTATTTTCATTATGGTTCATAATAAGTCAAAATACATATTTTATTTCCCATGTAGCTCCTTCCTTGACTATGTGTTATGTAGAGATTTTTTAAATCCCCCAATAGTTAGGACTTTTCTAGATAAGTTATTTGTAATGATGTCTAATTTAATTATATTTCACTGTACATTATTAATTTTTCTTAGAATGTTAGCTATGATGCTTTGTATTTTTATTTTATACTGATTGCAATAAGGATCATAGTATGCATCTATAACTTGTGAATATATATAATTCATGAACGCATACAATGCAATAGTATAGTTTCATTTAATGTCCTTATTTTTTTTAATCATTTTTTCTTTTGCAGTTTTTGGCTAGGGCTAGGTTTGAACCCACCACCTCCAGCATATAGGGTCAGCGCCCTACTCCTTTGAGCCACAGGTGCTGCCCTAATGTCCTCATTTTTGTGTAATTATTGTCATATGGTTTAGTTTATGTCTTAAATCTCACAATACAATGCTATGTTTGTTGCTTTAAACAATTTTAAACTATTAAGAGAAGTAACAAACAATCATCTCTTGCTTTTCATTTTATGTTTAACATTTCTAATGCTCAAAATTTTTCCCAGTAGCATATACCTTCTTTTTCACCTGAAGAGATTCCTTTTCCTTTTGCATTTCTTCTAGTATTCGTCTCCTAGAGATAATTCTGTCATTCTTTATCTTCCATTTTTCTTCTTTCATCTTTATTTAAAATGTCATTTTCATTTCCAAAAGCTATTTGAATCTGCCAGTATCACTAGATCACTCCTGATGCCACCTTTGCTAACCCATTCCCTGTGTCTCTATGTCCCTTATCTTCTTATAAGGACCACAGCCACAGATGGCTAATCCTAATATAACTTCACCCTAATCCTATATAACTTCATCTTGCACTAATTACATTTGCAAAGGTTATATTTCTAAATAAGGTCTCATTCTGAATTTCCAAGTGGATATGAATTTGGAGGAGACACTATTCAACTCGTTACACATATATTTTATACTTTTGGAATAAAATAATTGCCATCTTCATGGAAACCTCACTATATAGTGATGATTTATACATTCTTTATTTTGAACAAGTACATGCACTAAAGAATCATGTTGGTTAGGTCATCTCATCCAATGATTAGTTAATGGGGTGATGCTTTCCTAGCCAACATTTTATACTACTGACATGTCACTAACTCTTGGTGGCTTGTTTCTATTGTACTGGTTTATATACACCAAAAGACTAACAAAGTCTCAAAATTATTCAGTGAAGGAAAAGATAAGAAATTACTAATGGATGTGTTAAAACTCAGAATAGCATCATAGACACAAATATGTAGTCAAATAGATACCGGGCTTGTAAAAGAATGTTAGTCTATTGGTGGGAGGTCAAGTAAATCTGAACATGTGATCATTTTCAACAAAGTCAAAGACCAAATTGCAAATTGAAATAACCAGATGAATATCTGAAAATTGAATCTCATTGTCCTAGTGATGCATGTTTCTCTAATCCATAATCAATAAAGATAGGACTAAAAATGTTTCACATTCTGTAGCAAAAATATAAAAAATTAATAAAACTAAATATAATGCTAATGGCATGTGTGAAAAGACAAAAAACACCTTTTGGCTAAATTCTTCCATGAAACAGAACTGTCGGATTTTTCTATGACATTAGCATCATACTATGGGGGGAAGCAATAGCTACTCTATGTACTAACTATCATCTTGTTTGCTCCTCAGGATCACTGTTGTACAAAGGTAGAGTAATTTCTCGGCAAGCTGGCGTTGATCCAGACAACAATGTTTGTTTCTAAAAATCTCATCTACATGATACAAAGTATTTTAAATAACTTTTTCACTTATACTGATCATTAAAAGGTATGTTGAAGGCCAGGCACGATGGCTCCTATCTGTAATACTAGCACTCTGGGAGGCCAAGGCAGGTGGATTGCTTGAGCTCAAGAATTCAAGACCAGCCTGAGCAAGAGCTAGACCGTCTCTAAAACTAACCTGGCATTGTGGCAAGTAGATCTCAGCTACTCGGGAGGCTGAGGCCAGAGGATTCCTTATGCCCCAGAGTTTGAGGTTGCTGTGAGCTGTGATATAACAGTACTCTACAGGGAGCAACAGAGTAAGACTATGTCTCAAAAAAAAATATGTTGGGATTCCATAGATGAGCACAAAGAATGGACCAACTAGATGTTTTAAAATGTTACAATCCCTACATAGCTTTACTCAGAGAAATAGTAGCTCATCAATAATATGACTTGTGACTTTGATTAGGTATGGAATGAAAAAGTGAAAATTCATAGTCTAGGCTCGGCGACTGTGGCTCAAGCGGCTAAGGCGCCAGCCACATACACCTAAGGTGGTGGGTTCGAATCCCCAGCCCGGGCCCACCAAACAACAATGATGGCTGCAACCAAAAAATGGCCAGGCATTGTGGCGGGCGCCTATAGTCCCAGCTACTTGGGAGGCTGAGGCAGGAGACTCGCTTGAGCCCAGGAGTTGGAGGTTTCTATGAGCTGTGATGCCATGGCACTCTACCCAGGGGGATAGCTTGAGGCTCCGTATAAAAAAAAAAAAAAAAAAGAAAAGAAAAGAAAATTCAGAGTCTAATCAAATTGTGTTCATCAAGGAGGCATCGTTTCCACGTGGTGTGCACAGGCTTTTCTTCTCTCCGTGTACAACACAAACTGTCAAGGGAAAGATGCTCATAGGAGTTTTCAAAGTAGGGAATAGATTTTAAAACACTTACTTGTAATCCCAATAACATCAAATAAAGATAATTTACATGATTTTGAGTTACCTTTCCAAGGGACATGTCTCAGTATCTGAAAGAGAGTGAAGAATTTGTGACCTTTAAAAGTTGAGTTTTAGGAAACTATTTTTTAAGTACCCAATTATGGTGCAATTTGCTGAGACATTGATTTTTCTCTCCAAAGCTGAAATTTTCACTGCCAGAGAAATAAATTGAGGAAGTATTACTCCAGAGAATATTCAACACCATGTACAAGCGATACAGTAAGACAAGGAGAAATGTTTTCTGCAGCGGAATAAATCAGAGTCTCACTGACTTCTCTCACTCAAATCAAACATGCAACTTCTAGTTAGCGCATCTGACATTATCCACTTGGTTTCCAGCAGTTATTGGAGTTAACTCTCTTCATGGTTTCTGGATATTAGTACTGAATATCTAGGACTATATGTCAAAACAATGAAACATATGTCATCAAATGGGTAGCCATATTAGAAACATGAGGGATTCATCATCTAAAGCATTTATTTGCTTCAATAAAACTTGCTTTTTTAGAGGAGCCATGGGAAATCTTCAGATTTTATTTTCTACTATTCTCAAGAGCTGATTCTCCCTTGGTAAGTCGATTGCAAGTGTGATGTCTTGAAAAACAGTTAAAATGCCTTTAACTCCTCAGATTTATTGGAGTGGTATCTTTTTAAGTCTTGTGTTCTTAGAGTCCAGCTACAGCTGTTCTAGTTGAAATTCCTTGTGGCAAAACTATCCTTAGTCCCTGAGAGAGGAAACTTCAATTTAGACCCTAATGACACACCTTGCTCTTTTTGTTTTCAAGCACTTTATCTGTATTTGTTAGTGACATATTTTTTCCATTATCTTTTCTCTAAAATTATTATTCTATCTGAAAGTCTGGAATTTTTCTTTGACTCCATAGTCGGATATTATTGCTCTCACAAAATCATGTTGAATATAACTGAGAATTTCATTGATTACATTCTGGTACCTTAGTTCCTTCGTTCAGAAAATATCTTCTCAAATACATTTTAGAATGTTTTGTATGCAGCTCTCTATTTCTTTTAAATCTTTTCACCTTGGAGAAGAAAACATAAATGAGACCAAAGTTCTCTAATATAGATTGTGCTAAATTAGGAAGTTTATTACAGAGACGTTGGAGTGATGTAAATTCTAAGCAGTGGGGTCCAACCTTTTCTCTTTTCTGCAGTATGTTGGGAAAAAAGTCGTGTTGGGGCACACATTAAATACGCAAACACTGAGGAAACCTGATGAGCCCAAAAAATATCCATGCATACTTACCACGGTATCTGACACCACAGATAAGCAAAACAGGCCTCTGAAAGTCAGCATGCAGCCTGTGGGTGACAGGCTGGACCTGCCTGAAAGGGCCTTAAAGAAATAGAATGAAAGAACAGGAGAGCCGGTGTGAACATTTCAGATTGGTGAAGAATCACCCAAGAGATGATACACAATAATACAGCAATGCAGTCAGGCAGGGATGAAGTTGTTCTGTGTGGCAGGGAGGAATACGCTGTTTGATAGCAAGTGCATGGGAGCTGTGGTATATGCACCAAGCTTTGGCTTTGATGCCAGCAGGCTGATTTCTGTAGTCAAAGCTTATCTTATATTGTAAATTGAATGAGATCTTGAACCTAGGTGTTATATGGCTCCAGGATAAGAAATTAAATTAGGAGAAGAAATAATCTAAAATGACTACTATCATAATTATGGTGATTCTACAGCTTTGTTTATATCTATGAAAAGTTACCTTCTTCCCTGCAGTCTGGAATCCCTCAAAGACATCTATCTATAAGAGCTGGAATCAACTTCTTTCAAACGCCTACTATAATTGCTATTTTAACTTCCTCCCATGAATCACAAATGTTCTCAACGCCATCTAGAATGGTGAGTCCTTCCCAGAGGTTTTCTTTCTTTCCTTTTTTTTTTTTTTAATTTTTACTTTACCAACATCCATCAGAGAAATCACTAATTGGCAGCTATCGCCTTATGAAATGCATTTCTTTAATACTAAGACTTGAAAGTCAAAATTACTCTTGAAACATGGGCTGCAGAAGGCATGAAAGCAACATTAATTGCTTTGTATAACTCCATCAGAATTCTTGGGTGACCTGGCCATTGCCAATAAACAGTAATCTTTTGAAAGAAATCTCTTCCTCAGCATAAGATCTCAGCAGCGGGCTTAAATGTTCGGTAAACTATGCTATGAATAGATATCCTGTCATCTAGTTTTTGTGGTTTCATTTAAAGAGCAGAGGCAGAGCAGATGTAGCACAGTTCTTAAGGACCTTAGGATGTTGAGAATGGTAAATGAGCATTGGCTTCCCTTTAAGGTCACTAAACTGTAATTAACTTGTAACAAAATAGCCTGTCCTTTCAAGCTTTGAAGCCAGGCATTGACTTTTTCTAGCTATAAAATTCTTAAATGGCATCTTCTCTCAACATAAAACTTTCTGTATATGATGAAAATCTATTGTTTATTGTAGCCATCTTCATCAATGACCTCAGCTAGATCTTCTGGGTATCTTGTTCCATCTTCTACACTTGCTACTTCAACTTAGACTTTTATGTTATGGTGAAGGCTTCATTCCTTAAATCTCATGAGCCAACCTCTGCTGGCTTCAAACTCTTCTGCAGCTTCCTCACCTCTTTCAGCCTTCACAGAATTGAAGAGAAAGCTCTGGATTAGGTATTGGTTTGGGGGAATCTTATGGCTGGTTTGATCTTGGATACAGACCACTAAGACTTTTTATCAGCAATTAAGGCTGTTTTACTCTTACGTTCACGTGCTCACTACACAATCACTTTTAATTTTCTTCAGGAATTTTTCCTTCGCATTCACAACTTTGCCTACTGGCACAAGTGCAACCTTAAAGAATTGAACTCAGAAGCTGAGAGTGGAAAAATGGTTGCCAGAAGTTTGTGGGTAGGAGAAAGGGGAAGATGTCGTTCACAGGATATGAACTTTAAGTTACAGGATGAACAAGTTCAGAGGATCTCACGTACAGCATGAATAGTGATGAATGTGTCAATTAATTTGTGGTAATCATTATATAATGTATTCATTTATCTAATCATTATATTGTATTCTTTAACATACATAACATTTATTTGTCAATTAAATATTTTTAATGAATAAAAATAAGAAATTTAATAGAAAGGCCACGGTGGAAAGCACCAATGAGTGGGCATAGATTATAACACAGTCTTGAATCCATGTTTACTTACCACCACCATTCTGTTTTTATAGTACATATGCATAGATCATTTTCTCTTTAATCTCATCAGATGCAGAGCTACATATTCACTGGCTGTCATCAAAATGGTACACATATATCCATTATTCTGAATTAACAAAATTATCATTCTCTCTGTATATGTGAGATCTGGTAAGTCAACTAATGTTGATATTAGTTGTTATATCTGGCAGATATTTATTCCTAGCCAATACTAGTTGCATATTATGTAGGTTTACATTCTATGCTCTTAAATTATTTTTTCTTTTCTTAAACAATGTTACATTCTTTTTATTCCAAGTCTAAAATGACATGGTCTTCTTAATTAATACCTCTTCTTTCTGACTTTATTGTTTCTCTGGCTGACACCACTATACATATTCTATGTTACTATATTGACTTTCTAAAGTCAGAGTTGAAGATTTGTATCTAACTATTCATGCTTTTTTTTAATTAAATCATCACTGTGTACATTAATGCAGTCATGAGTACAATGTGCTGGTTTTATATACAATTTGAAATGTTTTCATTAAACTGATTAACATAGCCTTCATGGCATTTTCTTTTTTAAATCAAAATATCACAACTTTTTCTTCACAGTGTGGGTGTAGTTTCTGTTTGTTTTTATTGTTGTTGTTGGCATTCCAATTCCCACTGCATTACTAGCCTTATTAAGGCCTTCATTCACTTATTCCTGAACTATAGGTACTGCTGCAAACTGATCTTGTGGCCTATAGTCTTTCCAAAGATCAAATAATCCTTCATATTACTTCCATGTGGGTCCACTTAAAGAATTATTTTTTGTGCCATTTCATTACTTTGATTAACAATGAGATGAAAAAAATGACATTTACCTTAATTGGGGTGTAATCTAACTTTTTTTAGTTGATATCCTACTAATCTGCTTCAAACTCTCTTCCTGCTTTCCTCCCTGTCTTCCGGATTACTGACTCAGAAGATCTTGAATGAGTATTTTGATGCTTATACCTCTATCATTACCAAAGATCTATTTCTTTTTTTTTTTCTTTATTGTTGGAGATTCATTGAGGGTACAAGAAACCAGGTTACACTGATTGCATTTATTAGGTAAGGTCCCTCTTACAATCATGTCTTACCCCCCAAAGGTGTGGCACACACCAAGACCCCACCCCCTCCCTCCTCTCTCTCTCTCTGCTCTTTCTTTCTGCCACCCCTTCCTCCTTCTTTCTCTCTCTGATCTGCCCTTCCCCCATTCCCTACCGTGTCATTAATTGGCAGTAATTGTCCTCATATCAAACTTGAGTCCATAGGATTCATGCTTCTCCATTCTTGTGATGCTTTACCAAGAATAATATGTTCCACTTCTATCCAGGTTATTACAAAGGCTGTAAAGTCTCCATTTTTTTAATGGCTGAATAGTATTCCATGGTGTACATGTACCACAGTTTGTTAATCCATTCCTGGGTTGGTGGGCATGTAGGCTGCTTCTACATTTTGGTGATTGTAAATTGAGCTGCAGTAAACAGTCTAGTGCAAGTTTCCTTATGATAAAAGGATTTTTTTCCTTCTGGGTAGATGCCCAGTAATGGAATTGCAGGATCACATGGGAGGTCTAGCTTGAGTTCTATTTCTGAGAGGCATTTTATCTCAAGTGACTTTTTCTTGAACATTTTCTATGAGTTAAATTTTTAAAAATTGTTTTTTGTTAAAGAGTAAATAGATACAGACATTTTTGTGTATGTGAAAAGTATAAAGAACAGCAGTAACATCCCATCAGTGCCCACCAGCCAGCATTAGAAATGGAACATTTTCAGTGTTCTTCATGAACCCCGCCCCCTAGTCTAACCCCTCAATTTCCCATCCTTGGACGTAACCAGCAATGAATATTGTACTAGACAGGTTCTGCTTTCCCTTATTAGTTCAACACTTGTGTACATAAATCTAAATTTAGTATTGTCTGAAATGTAAATTCTGGAACAAAAAAAAATAAAATTCTTCTTTCTGTACTGTGTCTTTTTTATCATTTGCTTTTAAGTTAAATATTTTCTTTATGTTAATTTTTGTTGGTGTCTGTATTTATAGCTTGTTGATTTTTACTTCTGTGTAGCATTTTATTGTTTGAATATACTGCAATATATTTATTCCTTATAGTATGGCTTCCAGATCTTCACTGATTTCAACAATTGTGTCAATATCCATGAAATGTGATTGTTAAGTTTTGGAAAATATGTTTTCTACTTTTATAATGCCTAATTGTTTTATGAGTGGCTCTACAAATTTATCTTGCTACTACTAGTAGAATTTTCTATATTGATAGGATAAATGTAACTATTCTTTCTGTTTCTCCACACACAATATTTTATTATGTGGAATTTAAAAAAATTATTAGGATGATACTTCTAAATTCATGTTCTTGTTGTAGTTTTAATTATGTTTCCCTATAAACAATATGTGAATATAATTTCATTTTTAGGGCTGGACACATGCCTTTAATCCTAGCACTCTGGGAGGCCAAGGAGAGTGGATTGCTTGAGCTCATGGTTCAAGACCTGGTTTAGCAGGAAGTCTCCATCTCTAAAAATAGCTGGGCATTGTAGCTGGTGCCATTAATAGCAGCTACTTGGGAGGCTGAGGCAAGAGTATCTCTTGAGCCCAAGAGTTTAAGTTTGCTGTGAGCTGTGATGGTACAGTACTCTACCAAGGGCATCAAATAATACTCTCTCTCAAAAAAAAAAATAAATAAATAAATACTTTTTATTTAAAATGCACTTTCAGTGAAGATGGTGGAAAGGACAACAACCACTAACAGGTATTAGAATAACTGTATGCTATTTAAGGCCTATAATTATATTTCTTAGGAGATTGATCTAATCTCAAAGAGCCTCTGAACCTTCACATATACATAGTACAATGATAATACAGAAGAACTCTTTCAACAAGTACTCTTTTTGCAAATTTGTAAAGATTCCACTGTTAAAGACCCAAACCACCACACCATATCTATTTTCTGAGTTCAAGTAATCATACAAAAATTGATGTACAAAAAGAATGATTTTTAAAGAAAGGTTGTGTACATTAGTCAAGATCTCATCAAACACCCCCTTTCCCCCCACCAAACACATTCTCCCTCCCCCTCTCTCCTTCTCCACTGATGTGCACAATGCAAGGGCACATTTCTAAACAACTAAGAGTAAACTACAAATGTCTTACCACAAAAAATAAGTGAGGTGATGGTTATATTAATCAGTTTGATTTAAGCATTCCATAGTGTATATCAAATCATCACATTATACCCCATAAATGTATACAATGATGAATTAATAGAAAAAATTAAAAAGAAAAAGGAAGGTTGAATTTGTAAATATTTGATATTTGTATTTGATATTATGGTTGAAATAGTCTAAATTCATCCATATTTCCACTTTGGATGTTCAAGTGAACAAACTGTAATAATGAAATAAACGTGGTTTTCTTCCTTCTAAATAATGTAGGGGAATATTTTCTTGTTATTTTATTTAATATGGAGCATAACATTTTTTTCAGAAAACATAGTATGTCTTTGCTCCTCATATCTTTTGTGCCAGTGGCATAAACAATGTTGAACTGGGCTGTTTATGAACTACTAATCTAAATAAATGTACAAAAGATTGTTTAAATGTCCTCATTGGAAAATAACTGGTACTTTTTCTGTTTTCATTCAATATTCTGCCTTATAATGATATATAACAAAAGAGAATTAATACAAAACATTTTCAGTGGAGGAAAGCTAACCAAGAGAAATTAGAAATCATTTATGTTTTATGTATAAAGTAAATAATTCCCAAACTTTCTTCATATCTTTTAATCAATGACTGAATCAACTCTATCACCTAATTAAATAATGTTTAATTATATTAATTTCATGTATCACATGTTCACCTATTGTTACACATACACTATATCTAAAATGAACAAACAAAAAAACACTTTTTTGAATCCTGGACAAATGTACAACCAATGTTACTATGGTTTTCCACAATGGTGGGCCCAAAGGATTTATTTAACATACCATACCTAACATTCAAATAAATGGATGAGACAGTATCAAAACAAGCTTACTGATTAAAGGCCTGCTTCAAGACATTCAAGTCTAATTTACAAATTTTCGTTTCATTTTTAATTTAATGCTATTGCTTGTTGAACTACTACTTTTATACAATGAAAGTCTGTCATTAACTTTCTTCTAACTTCTTCCCCAAATCAGAAATTCATAAGGCTTTTCAAATTTCAGAAAATCATTCACCAGTGGAAGAGAAGAATATTTAAGTTCATGAAATGGAAAGAGATTTGAAGGAACCCCCAACGTTGAATCTTAACTTTTAAATCTTGACCTATTAGTTCCACTTTGGTATTTAAATTACATGTGTTTGGTTATCCATTCTTATGATGTTTCACCTTGAAAAGTGGTTTCCAGTTCCATCCAGGTTTTCACAAAAGAGACTAGATTGCTATTTTTAATGGCTGAGTAGTACTCCACAGTATGCATATACCACATCTTGTTAATCCATTCATGTCTTGGTAGGCACCTGGGTGGTTTCCGTGTCTTTGTGATTGTGAATTGTGCTGTTATAAACATTCAAGTGTAGGCATCTTTTTTATAAAATGACACTTTTCCCTTGAGTATATACTCAGCAGTGGGATTACTGTATCAAACAGTAGGTTTAACTGACCACACTTAAGTGCACATATAGAAGTAAATATCAGTGAAAATCAAGCTGGGACAAGGAAAAATAATGGGATGGGTAAATTCCCACTTATTTGGTACAGTGCCCACTTTCTGGGTGAAGGACACACTTAAAACTGACTCAATTTGGACAAAAACAAAATATGTAAAACAAAATGTGTGTGCACCCCCTAATATTCTGACATAAAAAAAGAAAATGAAATAGAATAAAGATAAATACTTGAGGTCTAACCCTATCAAACAAATGTGTTATTAGTTTTAAGTAATAATAAATGTCAATGTTTGGATGAAAAAAGATATCTAAATATATTTTTAAATTAACCGCTTTGGTAAACTACTAAGGATCTTTTTAAAAATTTATTTAAAGGAAACATACTTTGGTTTCTTCATTTGATTATTCCGAATATTATAATTTTATATTTTTATCCTTTTATAATTTTCTATTTTCAGTTTAAGTGCTTAAGTCTGTTTCTCTTGTTGATTATTCTATTTGTACAGAGAAAATAGATTTCATACAAATAGTACTCTTTATATTCTCAGGACTAGGGATTTTTTTCCCCAGTCTTTCCCCCATACAATGTGTTATTTAATTTTTGTTTATGTCAAACCTAACATGGTGACCATAATTTCTATTCTATATAAATCAATACTTGTAGGAGATGCCAAGAGCCAGATGACATCCAAGCAAGATGATCTACAGCTGAGGCATGGACTTCGGGCCATTAGTCCACAGGAGTTCCTTATGGAAGAAGAGCTCGTGCCCTCAGCACACAGTCATTCTTAATTACTCCCCTCACCTGTGTTGTTCTGGCTCAATAAAAGGCTGGTGCAGAGGTTGCTCAGGGCTACCTGGAGAGTAAGGGCTAGCCCGTCTTCCACAAGCTGTACTTCTAATCTGTCACTTGCCTGGTTCCTTCCTGCGCTAACTGAGACCAGAGCCATAGGAGCCCAATGGGTCATGACAAATACTTATTTATTTTTAGATTTATCCCATTCTAGCATAAGCATAAGAAGAGGAGAAAAGAAGATAATAGTTGAAGTTCTTTCACAACAAACTAATGATATAATATCAGAGACAAGATGACAATATCCATAAAAGAAACATCTTCCCTTTTATAAGTTTTTCAACAATTTAATTTAAAAGTGATTTATAATAGTTTTGCAAAAATTTCAAAGGTCACCTCTCAATAAAAGGAGAATTTTCTACTCCACATGATACTCAGAGATCACCTAATAAAGCTCTTTCATTTTGTAGATTTGCAACTGGAGATCCAGGGTCATTAACTGACTCATCCAACATCCATTGCTAGAACCTACTTTTCCTTGCTTTCATTTTAGTGCTCTTTCCACTCTATCAACTGGTCATTTGATTGAAAGCCTGAGAAAACTACATTGAAATTCAGAGGGCAATAAATCTAACTCATCCCTACACATTCCAAGGTCAATACTAAATTTACTGGCAAATGCTTCGGCTAAAATTTTCTCAGTGTAAAGTAAAAATCTGCTGTTTTAGGGTACATGAACAATTAAATTAGAGCCCTTGAAAAAAAACTTGAAGTTATGTTAATAATTATAACATTAGTCCCAGGCATCTCCATGCTAAATACTTCTTATTGTATAAAGTTTATTTGCTACCATCAGTCAATGTAGAAAGGTACTGAAAAATTGTAGGCTAGTAACATTTTCAAGAATAATAGAATTTTTAAAACTTTATCCACAATATTGACCTGAAGCTATAGAACTCTTCTAAGATGTTTTATAAGGCATTTTAGAAATATACTTAATTGTGTTTAAAATTTTATACAAAACAGTGCTGTTCTCCTCCATAGGGAAGACCTCTACCCTCTGTGCACGCTACTGAAGATTTATTAATCTGACACGTGGTTTCTAGATATAATGAAAATAAGGAAACCACTATGAAGCTCATGCTACCATTATTGATCTTAGGCTTTAGGGGATTACAACCAAAGCTCAGAGGTAGATAATGTTGCAGACACGTCGTCCTATGACAGCTAACCAGGATCCAGACCAGAATTTTCATCAGTAAAGAATGCTGACCTGGGAAGTATATGGAGGGGACACGGAACATTTAAAATATCAAGGGCCCACTTACCCTTTATTCTAGCAGTGGCTGAACTAATAAAAGTCAAGGGTTATTGAAAATATATCTTTCTATCACCAGTATTTTTCTGTAGCAGTTATCACCACTGGGCTTAAGGGCTTTGACAAAGGAGCTTTTTAACAGAAAAGCAGCAAGAAGCAAGCCCCAGAGCTGAGCCAGCTGGAGCCCCAAATGGTGCTTTTTAAAAATAAGCTTGGAGAGTATTAAGCATCTCTGAGCAGGCACCTCCTTCCCCTCTGGATCACAGATACTACCTTTTTGACTTTTTTTCTCTTTCCTAAGGATCCATGGGAAATGTGACCAAATGAGATAACTCTATAAACAGCCCTTCTGAACTCTTCCAAATCCCGAGATTTTGTGAGGATGGCTCTCAAAGGAAATGTAGAGAAGAAGTAAACAGACTCAGAAGAGGAAATGAAAAGTGCAATAAGCAATAAATAGAGTAATACTGGGGTAGGAATGAGAAATGGAGATTACATTTACAAATTAAATCTGGTAGTTCTCAATGTATTTCTCAAAAATTCCATTTGCAGTTGAAAAAAGAATAATGAAGTTATGGCTATTTAGTTTGTTTTTCTATTTCATCATAACTTGAAAGTAGTGGATTGGCAGGAGAGGGCAATGGGATTTAGCAAATCTGCAGGTTCAGGGTTAGCACAAAGAGCTCCCAGGCCTGGCCAGTAATCAGCAAGTCTAGAAGAAAGCACACGTCTGCATGAGAGGGTGGCATGCTCTCACAGCAGTGGCTCTTGATTTGTTTTTTAATTTATCATTAATAAAGTGGAGTTTCCAGGAAACATTAGCATGCCTTTTTACCTTATCTAGTAAACAGATGATTGATTCATGGGCCACTTTGGAAACCTCACAGAATGAATGAATGAATGAAACCACAATTATTTCTCTTCATTCTATTTTTATTACATTTATCTATTTAAAATATTTCTGAAAAACATTTATTAAATGCCTACCATGTGCCTATCCTATGCCCTGAAATCAGGAACTCACAGAACAGGTACAATAGTGGCATACAACGTTTACGCGGACAGTTTCATTTATCACATAAAATCTTTGCCTCCAAATAGGATCAACTATAGTTTTTAAGCAATTGCACTTTCTAAAAACAAACAAAGTCTATTTCATAATCTATGTAAACACTCTGCGCATTAATTAGTATAGACTGTCTGCAAAGCTGAATTACAACATCTCAACAGGAGGGACAGATGGAATTCCCTGAGAGAACCTGTTGGGTAGTTATTAGACAGGAATTCCTGTTATTGCCTCTCCACACACTATAGCCACATCAACCTCCCACTGACATTAATACAATTCTTAGAATGAAAGATAAAGATGCTTTTAATTTCTGAAACAAATCTTTCATTATTTAAATAACACTGCAGGCTACTATTAACCATTTTAACAAAACAGAATAACTACACAAAATCAAAGAGCAATAGACAGCAAACTGGAGTATAAAAAGTTTCATTTACATAGTTCTGTGGAAGAGCCACATATGGAAAATCTTGAGCTTTCCTTTCATGTACTATGGATCATATAAATATATTGTATTTATCTGGAGGAAAAACTACTATAAAGGGTGACATAAAATTTGTGTGCTATTTAAAATAGTTTAACAGAGTGAATTGCACACGAACTTTATAGACATTCTGTAAATATGCATATATATGCATATATATATTATATTGATGATATGTGGTCAGCTTTCTGAGTAATATATCTTGTCTGATTATCTCATTTAATTTCTGCAATTTTCCAATGATGCTGATATTATCATCTTTATTTACAGTGAAGGTAATGAAATTGAGGAAATGTGTATAATTTGCCCAAGGTCATAATGATAGTGAGGCTGAATGCAAATTTAAAACCTAGAACTGAGTATAAAACTTCATGATGCCTTTCTCCATATCATTCTGGCTACACCATTTGTTATTCAGAGATTAACATAAAGGGCAATATAATGGTTAAATCTACTCTTCTATTTTTCATAAATCTGAACTGTTGTGTCTGTACAAATTAAACAAATCGCATATTTTATATGCAAGAAGCATTGAAGGTTTATCTCTGAATATTTTCAGTTACTTTTATTTTTCTAAATATTTTCTACAGGCAATTATCGGATTTTAAATGACTCATTCACTTTATTACAATGATTATGTCTTAAGGTGTTAATTATTTGCTTTAGTAATTTCCACATAAAACTTTAGAATATGTAAAAACAAAAATTGCCATGTGGAACTCTTTATTGGCATATGAGTAGTACATATTTTTCATATAGTAATACATTTCTTTTACACACAGGAATTATTTATTAGCTGTACTTTCATTCATGCAAATGAGAAAGTAAAATTCATATTGGAACAGTGAATTAATTAGAGAATGACTATTAACTTCGTAAATGATTATTAGTTCAATAATTACCTTTTAGTTATTTTACATTTACTGTTCAAAATTTTGTCTGGATATCTATAATTAACAGTTTTAACAATTACACTTAAATATTAGTTTTTTTAATTAAATCATATCTGTACATTAATGCCATCATGGGGTACAGAGAGCTGTTGCTATATATAATTTGAAATACTTTGATCCAACTGGTTAACATAGCCTTCATGTCTTTTTCTTAGTTATTGTGTTAAGACATTTATATTCTACATTTAGAAAGATTCACATGTACCCTTCTAGGATAAATCATAAGCATGATCCCACCAATCACCCTCCCACCACCCATCCCCCTCCCCTCCCCTCCCTCTTCCCTTTCCCCATACTCTTGGGCTAAAATTGGCCATAGTTTTCCTATGAAAGCTATAAATCAGTTTCATAGTGGGCCTGAGTACATTGGATACTTTTTCTTCCATTCTTGAGATAATTTGCTAAGAAGAATATTTTTCAGCTTCATCCATGTAAACATGAAGAAGGTAAAGTCTCCATCTTTCTTTAGGGCTGCATAATATTCCACATTATACATATACCACAATTCATTGATCCATTCATGGGTTGATGGGCACTTGGGCTTCTTCCATGACCTAGCAAGTATGAATTGGGCCACAATAAACATTCTGATACAAATATATTTATTGTAGTGTGATTTTTGGTCTTCTGGATATATACCAAGTAGAGGAATTGTAGGATCAAATGGCAGGTCTACTTTTAGATCTTTAAGTGTTCTCCAGATGTCTTTCCAAAAGGAACATATTAGTTTACAATCCCACCAGTAGGGTAGAAATGTTCCATTTTCTCCATAACCATGCCAGCATCTGTGATTTTGTGATTTAAAAAAATGTTTCCAAAGATTCCCTCCACATATATTTCAACATTGTCTCAATGAACATAAAATGTTATTTACTGTATGAAATGATGAAAAATAAGGATAATATTTATCAATGTGGGGAGAATTAGGTATTTCTATCCAGTGCTGGTGAACAACCTGAATAGAGAGAATTAGTTAATAATTATCAAAAGTCTTAAAAGTGGATAGACTGTACCCCACCAATTTTATCTCTAAAAGGCATAATTCAGAAATTCATGTACTGATGCAAATACAAGAATGTTTATTGCAAGATTGCCAATAGTAGTCAAAAAATTAGACACCATCTAAACCCCCTTCTGAATTAGTGAAAAAAAAATTTACACAAGACACTATGAAGTGGGCAGGGCACTTGTAGCTCCATGGTTAGAGCGTCAGCCCTGTGTACTGGGGCTGGTGGGTTTGAACCCAGCCAAGGCCTGCTAATTAAAAAAAAAAAAAGAAGACACTATAAAGAGAGTGAAAAAACAGCACATACAAGGAAAAAATATCGAAAATTATGTCTCTGATAAGAGCTTGATATCCAGAACATACAAAGAACTCTTACAACTAAACAAATAACCCAATTCAAAAGTGAACTAAAGGCTTGAATAGACATTTCTCCAAAGAAACATAATACAAATGGCTGAGAAGAATAGGAAAAGATGTTGAACGGCCTTAGCCTTTAAGCAAATGCTAATCATAGCCACAGTCACATACTACTTCCCACCCACTAGGTAAACTATAATTTTTTAAAAAATGGAAAGAACAAGTGTTGATGAGGATGTAGAGAAACTGGAACCCTATGTACTGTGGGTGGGAATATAAGATGCTGCAGCTATTGGAAAAACAGTTCTCAAAAGTCAAGTTCAGAATTACTGTGTTGTCACGACCCGTTGGGCTCCTGTGGCCCTGGTCTCGGTTAGCGCAGGAAGGAACCAGGCGAGAAGCGGATTAGAAGTACAAGCTTGTGGAAGGCAGGCTAGCCCTTACTCTCCGGGTAGCCCCAAGCAACCTCTGCACCAGCCTTTTATTGAGCCAGAACAACACAGGTGAGGGGAGTAATTAACAATGACTACGTGCTGAGGGCACGGGCTCCTCCCACAAGGAACTCCTGTGGAGGAATGACCCAAGGTCCACGCCTCAGCTGCAGATCATCTTGCTCGGATGTTGGCATCTGCCACACTGTGTTACCCAGAAAGGCCACTCTTAGGTATATACCTAAAAGAGTTGAAAACAAGAACTTAAACAGGTACCTATAAAACAGTGTTCATAGTGATATTATGCAGAATAGCCAAGAGGTAGAAACAACCCAAGGGTTCAGTAGACATGTGACTAAACAAAATGTGGCCTACATATATGGTGGAATATTGTTCAGGCAGAAATGAGAATGGAGCATTGAAATATGTTCAACACAGACGAACCTTGAAAATATTACACTAAGTAAAATAAGGTAGACACACAGGAACAAGCACTGTATGATTGAACAATGTATATTTTTTAAGAGAGGCAAATTCATAGAGGCAAAAAGAAGATTAGAGTTTACCAGAATCTGGGGGAAGAGCAAAATAGGAAGTTATTGCTTAGTGAGTACAGTGTCTGCCTGGGGTGATAAAACATTCTAGAAATAGGGATAATGTTTGCCCAACATTGTGAATATAATTAATGCCACTGAATTGTAAAGTTAAAAACAGTTAAATTGGCAACTTGGTATATCTATTTTACCAAAATACAAAAAGAAGATGGTGGGTTAAATATTCAGAATTCCTTCAGAGTATTACTCTGCTAACATTAAAAGGTAGATGTAGAATTAACTTAATTGGTTAAAAAAAAAAGATGTTCACAATATATTTGATTAGGACTAAAGGCCCCACAAATCAGTTCACATAGTATAATCACATTTGAATAAATAAGCATGTGTGGGAGCTTCCGTCTATGTGTGTGTGAGAGAGAGAAATTATGACAAAAGCTGGATTCGTAGATTTTAATGAATTGTCTCTTTTCTAAACTCTGATGTTTTGTTCTGAATTTGTTTTTATACATGAAATTTTTAAATTAAATTATTGTCATTATCAGAAGAAGAGAAGAGTAAATACTAGGAGAAATGTGGAAAAATCCAAGTGGTTAAAAAAAAAAAAGAAGAAGGAAAGAGGGACAGAAGAAACAGAGGAAAGAAAAAGAGCAAAAAACCCCAAAAACCATTCAGGACAGCTTTTGTTCTCAACTTACTTGAGTGGTCAGTTCCTCTGAAAGAAAAGAAAAAAAAAAAAAAGGAATACCCTGAGACACAGAGAATGAACCAGGCAAGATTAACTTTTGTAGTTGTCCCTTTTTTCCGTCTATTGAGTACCTACCATCCAATCTTTCCTCTATGACACTTCCAGTTAGGATTTCAGTAAGCTGCAGAAATATTCATATCATAAATAGACAGAATCTTACTCTGTTGCTTAGGTTAGAGTGCTCTGGTATCATAGCTCACAGCAACTTCAAACTCCTGGGCTCAAGCAGTCTTCTTACTTCAGCCTCCCAAGTACCTGAGACTACCCAACACAAGGCAGGGCTGCTTTTTTTTTTTTTATTTTTAGTAGAGATGGAGTCTGGCTCTTGCTCAGGCTGGTCTGGAACTCCTGAGCTCAAGCAATCCACCAGCCTCACTGTCCCAGAGTGCTAGGATTAGAGGTGTGAGGCACCTCACCCAGTCTGAAATTGTAAAATTTTTAAGAAAATAATTCAACATTAGCAGAAGTAAACTTTCATTTCATGTAAAAATATGTGTACAAGACACTTGAAAGGAAGAGTAAACTTTACTGTGGTATGTTGGCCATTAAGCACTCATTCAAATATTTTTAGTTTCCCTTCTGGTCACATGACAGAATGGCACTTCCTTGTCCCTAGGAAATTAATATGACCATATAATTGCCTTGTCCAGTGTGATATGAGTAGGAGAGCCGCTCATAGCGTCTGGCTGGGACTTTTTGTGTCAGGTCACCATCTGCTGCATTCACCTTTCATGCCTTGACAATAATGGAAACACAGAGAAAGAGCCTCCCACATCCTTGGTGCCTGAAGATGAAAACACACGTAAAAGGCTCCATTTCAGCGGGAATAGTGTCTCATGCTTGTTGTCCCAACACTTGTGGGAGGCCAAAGCCACAGGATCGCTTGAGACCAAGAGTTCAAACCCTGGGCAATGTAGAAAGACCTGTCTCTACAAAAAAAAAGAAAAAAAAGGCCTGCCACTTGATACATGACCAACATGTAGCAAGAGAGAAACATATATGAAATTCTTTCAGCTAGTATTTCTTGAGTATCTACCTGATGCCAGTCCTGTTTCCAGCAAGTATATAAACCCAAGGAACAAAACCTGCCTTTGTGGATTTTACATTTTAGTAATGTGAGGAGACAGATAACAAACAGTAAATGTAAGAAATACAAATGTTATGCTCTTCTAGAAGGTAATAGTGCTATGAAATGTATTCAAGCAGGGCAAGTGAGACCAAAAGAGCCAGGAAGTAGGGGTGGGCTTGAATATTAGACAGGAGAATAGGCTTTGGTGAGAAATGGCATTTGGCCACAGTCTTAAAAGAGATCACCCTAACAAAGTGACTCAGGATAAGCTGAGGCTGGAGGGTTTGAGGTGGTGAATTTGCACATTATGATTATTCAGAATGAAACAAATTACTTAGAATGTTATTGAAGAATAATCTCAGTGGATACAGTTACTCTGTAAATTGCACATACCCACATTTTCTTTTGTAATGCAAAGCTGTTAATTCTATATCATTAACTGAGCTAAAAATAAAACCATATGGTTATGTATAGGGAGTAGAATATAGTGTATTTCCATTGCTTCCTCTGGGCCATGAATTGGAGAGTTGTAGAAATCCTTGAGGGTTTAAATGACTGACTTTAAAGATTTGAAAATAACAATCACTGTAAAAGGCTGAGAGGATTGAAATTAATTTGTAACAGTGTAAGTATACCTATATCTATGAGTGTTTGTATATAATGCCTATGTACAGATAGGCAAGAGTCACATTGCAATCAATAGTTAACTAAATTTTGTTTGAAAAAGTTTCATTCAAATTTCTGAAGGTTAGCTACGACATGGTCAATTTTCTGATAAAATACTAAGTTATAATAGCCTGGTTGACCTTATGGATATTACAGAAGAGTGGTCTAAGAAAAATGTGAGCCATTTGTTACTTTAGATTTGCCAATTCCGTACCTAGTTAAAACCACACACTTGTCTATGAAAAAATTTGTAGAAATGACTCAGCAGAAATACAACCTAAGATTCTGCTTTTGGCATAAGTAGCTTTATATACTAAAAGAACAACAAAATAATCGTGCAATTGTGCAATGGCAAACATTCCCAACTCCTCAGTAAGGCAAATAATAACCCATGGAGTTGACTCCAAACATCTTCCTTCACCAGTAAGAGGAAAAAATAAGAAGTAAAAAGGGAAAAGTTGCAGGACCCATTTCAACAGACTTTCTTTGGCCTTGTTCATGCAAGTTCAAATGGCCACTATTCAAGGCAGGAATCAAAGCCTGCCCTGAATTACACTGATACCCATCTAAAGCAGGTGGGGATCAGTTCAGGGTATTTAGTAAAAGGCTATATATTTATACCTGTAATACTTTGTATCACGTTCTGCTGATGAATGTCTGCTCTCAGAGACCCCAAACTAGGAATCACAGTACTTAATATCTGGATTAATTTTGCCACAGTATTCTAATTTCAAGCAAAAGAGTATTTCAACTGTAAATTATAGACATGCATCATTACAGTTTTTGAGTAACGAGGTTAAACTTTTTTTTCTTTCAAATATATTCCCATAGATAAACTAGAACATGTAGTCTGAAGGGGAAAAGAACCAGGAAAGTGAAGCTTCGTCCTTGGCTTTTCATCGCACAACTGGGAGAAAACAGCTACCAGAGCGGTCTGCAACCTTACTCTGCCATATTGTTCGGAATGTCAGCCATAGATCACCTGTGACAAGTATTTAATTCTTTGTCTCACCAGGGACAATGTGCAACCTTCTGCTGGAAGTGAGGTGTTTCGTTTCATTTTAAAGCTGCCAACAACAGTCGCCTTTTCGGCCTCGTAGTGAGCTCTCTTCCAATTTAGTATTCCAACTTCTTCCTCGAGAAGCTGTGAAAATCATTCATTTTTCTACTGATTTCCATGCTAAATCCTTTCAAAAGTCCACAACACCCATGGACTTCCCTCCATGATAGGACCTATTCTTGTTTTTCCACAGAAAGCCACAGAGAGCATTTTTGCATTTATTTTTGCCAGCTGAACAGAATAAAATAATAGAATACAATGATTAAAGAGGCAAGGTAAATGTTACGGGGCTTCGGCTGGGAAGGATCTATAGACTAAAGTGAACATAGCAAGCAGTTTTTCTAGGTAATATACTGAAAAACATAAATTACAACCCAGGAATAGCTGAACTATATAGTAATTAGAAGATTCTTTCTACCACTAAGGAGAACATATACAGAGTCAAATATTGGCTCATGTGCCATTTTTCCCGATCACTGACATCTCACTGGTGCCTCTGTACCTGGACCATCACCTGTTCACACAGCAGCAGGGACGGATCCTCCAGTTCCCCCAAATGCTGTCCATCTTGCCTGAATTTGAATTGCTACTATAATGCTTCTTGAAGTTCAGTAACACCTAATGTATTCTGTCTTATTTCCACTTGCATCCTCCCTTATTGGAAATGTATTAGAAGTTTTTAAAAAATATATGTGAATACAACAATGTCACAGATGTATATATTTTATTATGACATGAGTTTGGCACTTGGAGACAAAAAAAAAAACCTTATAGAATTTAGTTTATTTCTCACACGGGTTCTCATTGGTACAAATACAGTGAATAAAGAAAAAACTAAATACCATATTTAATAGAAAGAAAGTGCATATACAGGAATTTAAATTGTATTTTTAAAAACTTGGCCTTAAAAGTTACAGGATTTATATGTGTGTGGACAATAAAAATGGACTATAAAACTTATTTTATGCTGTTGATGTAAGATATCTCAGTAAGTGCAAAATAGTGCTTATAAAAATAATAAATGGTTTTCAGCTCATTGTAGCAATTCCAATTTAGATATTCTTCAACCCGGATGAGGTCAAATTTATTCAAATTATTTCAACATTCTAAGTCACTGCTATTGCTCAAATAAGGGATTTTACCTCAGCTATAAACTCTCATTTGTATGTTAATGTATGAATGTATACAGGATGTACCTTGGTCCCATTTTATAATATAATATTTTTAAAGGTAATATGGATTTCAGAAAATAAATTTACAGAATAAATATAAGAAGTATAGAGTTTTTGTTAACCTTCGTGTTTGTACTTACAGAGTTAAAAGTATTCCTTTAATGTCATGTACTCTTTTTTTCATTATGTATTTTATTTATTCTCCACACGCTAAATTGCCTATGAGCTTACGGAAAGCTTCAGTAAACGACATATAATAAGCTAGTTGGAAATTTGCTTAATTCTGATGACAGTCATTTTCGTATATGCTTTCTCTGTTAAAAATTTTGCAATAAGTGTAAAGAGACATACTTTTTGTCTGTTAGGCTCTGCCTGTATTTCTGACCCAACCGCGCCAGTAAAATATATGCTGGAAAATATTATGGCATTTGTAATAGTTTTCAAGTGGGACATACCCCTATGGGACATATTTTATGTGTGTTGTAGATATTGGGAAGATAAGCATTCAGGGGGCATGTTACTCAAAGCGAAGCTGTCGCCAGTTAATAAGTACTATAGTACTTGGGTGAAATGATACAGCTAGACTTATTTCATTTTCCAGAGGGAACATTTTAAACTGACTTGCTGTTAAGAATCTGTAAATTGTCTAAGCAGGAGAAAAAGCAGCAAGGCTGATAAAATCATAAATAGCTTTTCCATCACGGCTGCAACTCTAATTTTCTTGCTTATTGCTTGAGTTGATAAAACAAATAAAAGAAGGACTCTCAGAAAGAGATTTCTTTAATATGCAAAATGAATTTCAATGTCCTCTCCTGCTGGTTTTTTTATGGAAAACCTGGCTACATGGCACACATGGAATGTGGAAATCTGCATTTAGATAGAAATATTATAAAATGCATGGTATGGTACAAAGTCGGCGTCTTAATGGAGATGGCAAAGCGCTGCATTATCCGGTTGAGTGGAAAGACAGCATGCGTATCGCGTTGCACGTCTTCGGCAACCAAATGCCTGTTTTGCCCAAGAGAGGACTACGTTGTTTTGAATCTCTGACAAATATTGATGAGGCAAAAATATACCAGATGGGTAGGCCTTCTCCAAGTGAAATTTTGGTACTATCTATAGGATATGCTTGTAATGTATAATTTTCTTTTTCTCAAATGCTTTTGGGAAATAGGAAAGATTAATTCTCTTGGCAGGTATTCCAGAGTACTTAGGTGAATTTGACCGTAAAGAATTGAGTGGTATCTAATGGTGATAGGAAAGCAATCGAGGTCAGAAATATTTGATTCTATTATCTTAAATGTGCTGTCGGTGACCTCGGAAATTTCATGCTTCCTCCGTAGCTCAGATATTCTATCTAAAAACGTAAACTTGCTTCTTGGAATTCCACAGGGCTGGAGGGAGGACTAATGGGTTGGCCTTTGTGCAGCCATTTGAAAACATCAAATGAGCATTTGTTTATGTTGTTACTGCGATCCAGTGTTATCACCAAGCATGTGCAAAAATGATCTATGACAAGAGCGAGAAGTGAACTCGGGGTATAGATAGATAAATTGCTGAAATAAAATAATAGATTAAAAATAATTATAAACAGAAGAGATCATAAAGATATCAGCTGTACCATATAAAACCCTTCTTTGTAATACTACCTTTGAATTAAGTATATCCGATGAGTTTATAGGAGACAGAAAAAACTGACACAAACACATTAGGATGACCACTGGTATATCCATGTTCTCTTTTAAAACCTCACAAACGAAGGAAACAGATAAAAGCCTGCATAATCCCACAAGTACAAATACATGAGGACAAGCCAAGCAGTGACAAATTTGTAAGCTGCAAACAACTCTGTGCAATTGATGCCTAAAAGCTGATGCTAGAGCCTGGAGGGGCTAACTCCAGGGAGTTCAGTTCACTGCCACCAGAAATCCCCAGAAATGCTTGGGGATCCTTGCACTAATGTAGGGGAACAAGTGGGGCTAGGAATTGAGGGCCTGGCTAGAAGTCTGTATGACAACCTGCTACATGCTCACAGCCTCTTCTTTACCGGAACAGAGGCATGACCCTGCTTTCTCTATTGTAAGGGTGGAACCCAGGAAACAGTATCTGAAACAAAAAGTTTGATTGCAGGTGGAGAGTTTTACAGAAAACTCTACGTGAAATTCTACAAGCAGCAAAATCTTCACAGAACCAGATCTTCATTTTTCACAGTAAAAATTCAATAATAACTCTGAAACTGAAAAATTATGAAGCCCTTTAAAAACTTCTTGTTTGGAAATATTGAAAACAAGTACTAGAAAAATATTTTAACTAAAAAGCTTAAAAGAAGTAAGAATAAGCCTTGAGCCTATGGGGTTCAGAATCCCAGTGAGGGAGGGGTGGGAGCAACAATGTGTCACTCTATTTATTTATAAGCGAAGAGAATTGTTTGACTTTTAAAACAACCTGCATGCATAATTTTAAAAGGTAAAAATTAAATTAAAATGAGAAGCTGATGACAGTGTTTATAAAGTGAGTGTACCCACACTAAGCCAAGAACAGACGAAAGAACAGCAGGCTGATATATTCAGCCACGAGCATTGTTTCTTTAAGCACCGAATTTAAAGGTGCCTGGAAAGATATTTTAGTAATCAAAGTGTACATAAATCTCTGAATGGCTAGAAAATGTATTTTTTCTTGCTAATCACTGTTTTTTCAACTCTAGAAAGATTATTCGCTTATTTTAAAATGCCTCTTTCAAGCCCATTCTTATGACTGGAAGTACTCTGAATGATTTGGCTTCCTTTGGGGTTTGCCACTGCACTCAACTTTAAAACAAAGGATCTCATGACCATAAAGACAATTTTAAGGCAAGTTAACCCATGGTCAAGTTCACATTCACTATATACATGTGTATTATACATTAGTGTAGCAATGCAGTATACTATAGTTATACACTAAAAAGAAAAATGCAACCAAAGATTCACATCATTAAATATAAAAAAGAGTTTTTTTACACTGACTTTTTGATCAAGCTTAAAATAAATAGGTTGATGCAATAATAAGGTAGCTTCAGGATGGCACTCATTCTCTAAATTTCAGTATTTTGGGAAATATAGTATAGCCTTAGATCATGTTAGCTGAAAATGGAGATATTACATGATTGAATCTTTTATTTATTTATTTATTTATTTAGTAACTAAATACATAGTATTATTGGACTGTTTTTCAGAGATAGCCAAATGCAATTTTGCCATCACCTCACTTTCATAGAAAATATTTTAAATTTAATTAATTCTTAAGAACCCTTAAATATTCCAACTGTGCCTTCCTGCAAAAATTATCAGAAGTACTTCGAGACACATTCATATTCATGGCTTTACGCTGTCTTGCCACTGAAAGTAATGGAGATATTATTGTATGAGGAATGTCTTGGGCTTGCCATAGAGTTCTGATTCTTCAGAGGTTAATGGATGACTATATTCCAGATGAATTATCAAATATAATGTCCTACCATAGGTGCCGTCACCTGGGGGAGGCACATATAAGTGCTATAGGTTAATAGCTATTACTTTAATCTGTTTTTAACCTTAAATGTGACCTTCAAGCATCACAGTGCTGAATGTTATTGATTTGAACGGCAGCTTCTTTTCCCTCAGATTCATTCTGTAATCAGGAAAAACAAACGGAGTCTTCTCTTCTATGAATATGAGATCCTTATGGAGCAACAGCAATAACACTGTGTATGTCTGAAAGATTCAGGTTTGGCCAAAGGAAACTTGAAAGAGTTCATATTACATTCTATAATAAAAACCATTTTGATTAGCTAGTTTTATTTTTTAGATTTGTATCTAATTGGCATTTGTGCTAAGAATGGAAAATGCACTGCAGGGATTTTGTAGTTCATCTAAATCAAAAATAAAATATGAATTATTGAAAACTTATGAAGCATATCATGAAACTGAATGATAGAACCTCCTCATGAATCTTTGACTCTGCACATATTCCTAGGCATGCTTCAAGGAATAAAGTGCGACATTATCCATATATCTACTCAGAGAAAAGGAAGGATAAAAATGACAGATGGACCACGTTTCATGTTATAGTTACATGTTATAGTTACAGTCTGGCTTTCAGTTTAAACTACTGAAACTTCACCCTCAGTGTATGATATCATCCATATTCTTCAAAGAAACTGCTGATTGTATTAATGCCAAACACTATCTTAGTCGATAAAGAGAATTTCGCTTACGCTAATTGTCGTTGAGTCTTACTTTATTAAGGAAAGCAGAATGAGCAGCCTTTCCTCCTCTGTTCATATTCAACAATAATTTAAAAACACTCTGGAATCTCCTCCAATATGAGTAGATCCTAGAATAGCAAGTCTATGTTTCTAGGGAATGAGGAGACCTTAGAATTTCTTCTAGGGCTATAATTTCTTTCATAACCTGCCACAGGATTCCTTTTAAATGTCTAGGTTCATTAGTATTAGGATCAGTCTTCAGCTGTAATCTAATACATTTTTTAAACCAAAGCTCTTTAACCTATTTCATTAAATTTCCTTTCCTGTTAATGCAGAAGTTCAGCAATAATTAGGACTGTGATGGATTAATGATTGATAATTTTCCAAGTTGTTATTGGCAAGCTGTGGTCAGAGACTTGCTTTATGGCTCTTCATCCTGCTCTCTGGCAGAGAACGCCAACAAACTTGCTTCCCTTGCCTCTGTTTAATGGGCTGGAAGGTATTGACCTGGACCCGCACCTTGCTCATTTCTATGATTGATGTATTTCCACTTAAAGAGTGTAGATTCTTCTTTCTTTTTATTTAAGTTTTTACAGTTGATGTCAGATAACCAAACCTTCAGCTCATATTTAAGATTATACAAAGAGCAAAAGTCACTATCCTGAAGAGAAATAGCATTTGTTTATCCAGTATCACTTTACACTCAGGATGAATTCTAATATTAACAAAATTTCTAAATCTCCATTTTATCACCGTTAAGATTGAGTATTGTAAACAACAGGGAATCATAAATATTTTGCTTCCTTTTATTTTAAGCATGACAGATATACTACTAAATCTATCTTTAAAATTATGATGCTGCTTGCTCTGTGAGTGATGGATTAGAGCAGAAGAGGCTGTGAAGACAGAGAGACCAGCCAGCTTGGAGGCTATTACAGGGTTCCAGATGAGAGGTGGACAGTGATGCTGAAAACTGGGCGGTATTGACCTCCCTGGGCAGCTGTGGAGAAGTCGAGAAGGGATTGCATGAAAGGGAGTTTGGATAATAGAAATAGTACTTACAATACTCAATGATTATCTCCCATTGATTGCATGTGTATAGGGCAGGGTTGGAAGGGAAAGAAAGGTTAAGGAGGGAAAAGATGTTAAGGATAGCTTTGAACATGCTATTTGGGGCAGCTGAAATTCTGATGACACACAGAACGTTACCAACGTTTACCTGGTCTTTTAAGAAAAGAGCTGTGTGCTTTTTTCCTTCTCTGCATGGAAGCACAAGTGCATAAAGTAAATTGATATTTATGGAGAACTTTGTGCCAGGAACTGTGCAGAACTGAGAATACAAAATTGTTTACAGCTTGTTTTGATTCCTAAAAGAAGCCTATACTGTAAACAAGGAAGTAGATATCCAAAAAGATAATGTCAGAATAATTTCTCTGTGATATGTGTATTTTTCCAGAATTTTAATAGCAACCAGAATTTTAACTTCAAATCAGAGAAGAATGCCTCTTAACCTCAGTGCGTATTTGAAAAATAGAAGGTAAGTAAAATTTAGTTAATCCTTTTTGTGATCTCTCCACTTTTCACCAGTATCTTTCGTATTTAGCTTACATACTTTCACAAGTCTCTCTGCCCTAAACCCATTCTTAAAAAAGAAGGAGAAATGTTGAGGCTATGCACCAAGACTAAACCCGGAGACTTCCCTAACTCTACCACAACTCCACCTAAACTTTAAAGTAGCCATTTTGCTTTAGGACCTGTTTGCAAGGACTATATTACTAATCTCTTCTTGTGAGTATAAACCCACACTTTTTCTTTAATAAAATTATCAAACCAGAATATTTTCCTTGCCCTCTAACCATATTTAGCTGACAAATAGGGTAATATATTCCATTTCATTTCTAGGGCAGACCGTCCAACAAAAACCTAGTTATGAAGACCAAGTTCTCGAGGATATTTATTTGCAGACACTCATCATTTGAATTATATGTACCAATGCATTATAATAGAAAGCAGGACCAGATTCTTCACTTTGGGCAACATAAACTCTATGATTTTTTTCCTATGGAATTTAATCTGTAGGAATGTTTGCTGTCCATCTATCCTTTTGCAGCAGAACATCACCTATTTTGGCTTAATACCCTCCAATAATTTTAAACTGTAACAGTTCAAGTGAACTTTAAAAGGCTAACAGTATTTTTAAAACATAAAGAAAAGGATATGCCTTGATTTCTATCACCCAATATGTTTTCAAGAGAATTTTCCTCATGCAAGAACAAATATCATCAATAGTCATTCGTAAAACAGATTCCAGTTTTGTGCAAATCTCTAAATACTTATATGCCTACATAGGCATAGTAGTTAACCTTTTTAAAGGGCTCTTCTCCAAATACTGCAAGATGTTTGCAATTTTCTGTTGCAATATGTAATTATGAGAAATTCCTGAATCCTGCAATGGAAATATCAAGTTTCTTTAGCCATATTATTTCTTTCTATATTGCCCATGTCATCTCCCATTACTACTTTGAAAAATAACTGTTTCTAATAAAGTTTACAAGAGACAAATAGAGAATATAAGTGAAGTCTGTAAGACCAGAATTATAAATAAAATGGAGAAATATTCTATATTATTACATCCCATTCAATATTTTATATAAAAATATAGTTCATTCTATTTTGTTGTGCAATGGTTTTCCTTCATTGAAATGTATTTATTGATCTTCTAAAAGTATTACTCTATTGTAGAGGGAAAAATTATTGTGTCTTGTTAGAATGTTTAACCAAAGAAAGTATATACAAAAATAACATAAGAAACTGTGTGATTAATGGTTTAAAATCTCTAAGCTTTAATCAGAAGGGGCTCTGTCCAGACCACACATTGTAGACTTACCAGTCTAACATTCTTGTGGGTTGCATTGTTCTGTTATACTGTTCTAAATGTTTTATTTGTTAGGCTTGGCTTTTAAATACTTTTTACAATCCAGGAAATTGAAAGTACAAAAAGAATATTCTTGGCTCAGAGCCTGTAGCTCAAGCGGCTACGGTGCCAGCCACATATACCAGAGCTGGTGGATTCGAATCCAGCCCAGACCTGCCAAACAACAATGACAACTACAACCAAAAAATATCCAGGCAATGTGGTAGGCACCTGTAGTCCCAGCTACTTGGGAGATTGAGGCAAGAGAATCGCTTAAGCCCAGGAGTTGGAGGTTGCTATGAGCTCTGAAATCACGGCACTCTACCCAGTCTACCCAGGGTGACAGCTTAAGGCTCTGTCCCCTCCCCCCCCCCAAAAAGTATATTCTTTAAAAGTAAAAAGAAAACAAATAGATTGCATATCCCTAACACAATAGCTCTTTAAAATATTCATTAAATACTTTGAACATTACTTTATGATTATAGCTAATTAAACTACTTTTTTTTCTTCTTCACTAAGAGTCTGTCACCTTAACAATCTGCTATTGATGTTTTTATTAAAAGAAATAGTTCTTCTCTTGTTTCTAGAACATTTTCTTAACTTTCCTTTCAAATGTTAGTAAATGACTATATTACTATTAATAACTTTTCTATCAGAAAAATTCTGGTTCAACAATTTTATTAAGAACATTGTGTTTTTACTCCGGAGAAGAGGCTGATTAACAGTCCTTTGTAAACAGGTAGTAAAGAAAATGACCACCCTGAGAAAACTTTGTTGTAGAAAAGCAGACAGGAATTTAAAATTTCAAATCTTAAAGTTTAAAACTTAGAGTTTTCTCTAAGTTAACATATTCTATTCATTGTTTCATAAAAGTTAGAGAATAGCACTTTGTGGAAATGTAATTTGTGTTAAGCATTTCCATAGTTGAAATGTGTTTCCTAAAGTGTTAAGCACTAGACGACTTGTGCCCCGTCAAAATTTGTATCATATTATATTAATATTAGCGTGTAGTAATTGACATACTAGAATGCCTATACTTTTAGCTTACAGTCCTGTGAATTTTTTTTTTAATTTTTTTAATTAAATGATAGCTGCATACATCAATACAAACATGGGGTACAGTATAGTGTTTTCACACACATTCTGAAATACTTTCATCAAGCTGGTTCACATAAATTTCATGTCATTTGCATAGTCATTGT
>CAUYTI010157012.1:0-33582 GCA_963575145.1 Galago senegalensis | reverse complement strand
AATAGCTGGGACCACAGGTGCCCGCCACAATGCCTGGCTATTTTTTTGTTGCAGTTTGGCGGGCACCAGGGTCGAACCCACTACGCTTAGTATATGGGGCCAGGGCCCTACTCACTGAGCCACAGGTGCTGCCCTGGTCATATTCTCTTTTCCTTGTGATTCCCTAATTTTCATTCTTGTTTTCTTTTTGTTAGAGCTTTACAGCAGAGAATACTTTTTATTCAATTAATACATTTTAAAAAATCAATTAAAACTTATTTTCAAAACCTCAGAAGGGTTACTGCCCTGTAAGACTGGAACCACTTTTGACTTGGCATGCTGTTCCTCAAGCTCTGATGACGTCTTTCAGACACACACTATGAAAATCCTCACGCAGCCTTGCACATATTTTGAGTACCTGTACATTTGTGCCGTTGACTTTCTTTCAGTTGGAATCTGATGTCTGCATATATATAGTATCTCTGAGTGATTAGTAATACATTACATATATCTATATATAATCTATCTATTTCCATCTCTCTCTATATAAACTGCATATATAATATATCTGAGTGATTAGGGATACATTACAGAAATCACTCATTGGTGTGTGAACACAGTGAATATGAAATCTCAATCCTCTTAAATATATTTGGGAGATGAAGGAAGGGAAAAGCTGAAAGGAAGCGCTGGAACTTGTAGAAGCAGGAAAATAAAAAACCAGCTTAGAGAAAGTGGACTTCGGGTGCCATAGGCAACTATTCCAATTGTTTCTGCAATAACCCTTCTATTAGTCCGTCATTGCCATAGTACTGCTGCCTAAAAACCACCCTGACTCACAGCTCAGTGGCTTAAAACACAGTCACTTGTGTGTGTGGGTGAATAGGTCTAGGTGGTGTTTGACGGATTCGACTCTCTGGTGCACCCTGGGTCCACGTCTTCACATCTGTTCCCGGCACAGGGGCCATCCAGGCACGTTCTTCTCATGGCCATGACAAAAGCACAAGAGGCCAAGTTCAGTCTGGCAAAATTTTTGTTTTTTTTTTGAGGCAGAGTCTCACTTTGTCACCCTGGGTAGAGTGCTGTGGTGTCCTAGCTCACAGCAACCTCAAACTCTTGGGCTCAAGTGATCCTCTTGCCTTAGCCTCCTGAGTAGTTGCGACTACAGGCATGCACCATGATACCCAGCTAGTTTTTCTATTTTTTAGTAGAGGTAGAGTCCTGCTGTTGCTCAAGCTGGCCTTGAACTCCTGAGTTCAGGAATTCACTCACCTCAGCCTCCAGAGTGCTAGGGTTACAGGCTTGAGCCACTGTGACTGGCTCAATCAGGAAATTTTTAATTCCCTGCCTCTCTTCTGTTAAAGCAAGTGGCATAGCCCAGCCAAAGTCAAGGGACAGGAAAGTTCATTTTGCCTCTGGTGGCAGTTGCTGCAAAGCTACAGGCAGAGGACTTGGATATGAGAAGGGGGAAAATTGCAGCCAGTAACTCAATCTACCAGAGTCTTCTTTAAATATTTTTACGCTTTTTCCACTGGAGACAGATTCTTGCTTTGTCCCCTGGGCTAGAGTTCTGTGGTATCATAGCTCACAGCAATCTCAAACTCCTGAGCTCAAGTGATTCTCCTGCCTCAGCCTCCTGAATAGCTGGGACTCCAGGTGCTCACCACAATGTCTAACTATTTTTATTTTTGGTAGAAATGGGGTCTCCTCTTGCTCAGGCTGGTCTCGAACTCCTGAGCTCAAAGGATGCTCCCACCTTAGCCCCCCATAGTGCTAGAGTTACAGATGTGAGCCACTGTGCCTGGCTAGAATCTTCTTTAAATCTTGATGACAATGAGGGACCCTCTTCTATACCGAATTTTTACTTGATACATTAATTAATAATCATACATGTAATCATCCTTTCAGTCATTTATTTACCATTTTCATTCACTAAACAAAAAAACAGCTTAGGTAGAAGTAAATAGTATCTAGATGAAAGCTAAGATCAAGCTTCTTCATATATTATTATTCTTAGCTCTTTTTTTGACTAGGATGGAGAACATTTGAAGAACAAAGACTTAGCTACTTTGTCTAAACTAAATCTCTCTCTTAAAAATGAGTTTCAGGGCTTGGCATCTGTAGCTTGGCAGCTAGGGCACATACACCGGGGCTGGCAGGTTTGAACCCAGCCTAGGCCTGCCAAACAACAATGACAGCTACATCCAAAAAATAGCTGGGCATTATGGTGGGCACCTGTAGTCCCAGCTACTTGGGAGGCTGAGGCAAGAGAATTGCTTAAGCCTAAGAGTTTGAGGTTGCTCTGAGCTGTGGCACTCTACCGAGGGTAACACAGTGAGACCCTGTCTCAAAAAAAAAAAAAAAATGAGTTTCAAGTGGGTGTGGTAGCTCACACCTGTAATCCCAGTGACTGAGGTGGAAGGATCACTGGAATCCAGGAGTTGAGGTTGCAGTGAGCTATGATGATGCCAATGCACTCTAGCCAGCTGACAGAGCAAGGCTCTATCTTTAAAACAATGAAAAAAGAAAGAAATTGACAAGACGGTGGACAGAAATGTGTGATATGCTCACCAGGAATTTGATTGTATTTGAGGATTTTGAAATTAAGGAAATTTAGTGCATTCACAAACAGATCACATCTTTTAACTGAATGAAAATTTGACCATTCATTGTTCCTACGTGTGTAGTAAAGAGACTGACTCCACTCAAAGCGAGTTCTGGCCTTTCTCCCTTGCCAACCTATAAACCAGTGATTTTCAACTGGTGTGCCTTGAAAAGTTTTGAAGATCATGAATTAAATTATTTTTCAAAGAAGGATAAAGCATTATTGTTTTCACTCTATTTTGATCAACACAATTTAAGTCTGCCACCTAACTATAGGTTCAAGTGTGCTGTGAGATAAAAAAAGAAGGTTGAAAAAACACAGCTCTAAACCCTTGGAACTTCCCAAGTGAGAGGAGTGCCTTTGTCATTCATGTTGGGCCCCTCTCACCACCCTTGAATGGCTGGCAATGGGAGGACTTAGGGTAGGGTGGGCCACACCCAAAGGACCAGAAAGACACACCCTTGCCTTCAAAAGGTGGGAGTTTTGTGTATCAGCCTGACCTCTAGGGAATTTCAACACTAGGCCTGGGCCTGAGCAGTGGCTCACGCCTGTAATTTCAGCACTCTGGGAGGCTGAGGCAGGTGGATCTCTTGTGCTCAGGAGTTCAAGATAAGCCTGAATGAGAGTGAGACCTTGTCTGTACTAAAAACAGAAAAACCAGCTGGCCATTGTGGTGGGTGCCTATAGTCCCAGCTATTTGGGAGGCTGAGGCAAAAGGATCTTTTGAGCCTGAGAGTCTGAGGTTGATGAACTATAACACCAGAGTGGGACTCTGTCACCAATAAACAAACAAACCAAACTAGTCCTGGCCAAGACCTCCGGAGAATAGTTTCTGGACATTGAAGACAAACAATTCCTTAGTAGGACAGAGCCTGAAAAGATGCAACATGAAGAAACCTTTTCAGATTCTTCTCATAAGACAATCAGTAGATGTTGGATAAGAGGCTGAAATGAAAAGAATGGGTTCAAGCAAAAAGGAAAAAGCAGAATACTAGTGAGGACTATCAAAATGAAGTGAATGTGAGAAACTGCCTGGAGACAGCCAGACAACATGAGAAGATGATTCACAGAGATCCACTTTGGTTTTTTTTGTTGTTGTTGTTCTGTTTTTGAGACAGAGTCTCAAGCTGTCATCCTGGGTAGAGTGCTGTGGCATCATAGCTCACAGCAACCTCCAACTCTTGGGCTCAAGCAATCCTTTTGCCTCAGTTTTTCTATTTTTAGTAGCAGTAGGGGTCTTGCTTTTGCTCATGCTGGTCTCAAACTTGGGAGCTCAAGTTATCCACCAGCCTGGGCCTCCTAGAGTGTTAGGATTATAGGTGTGAGCCACCACACTCAGTCCCCGGAGATCCACTTTGTTAAACGTGGTCTTTCTCCACACAGGTCTGCCCAGTGGTTGGTCCTCCTGCTTCCTCTCTGTATTTACAAACATTTTGTTAATGCTTTATTTCACAATTATTTTTATTTAAAAAGACTATGAACTGGGTGGCACCTGTGGCTTAGTGAGTAGGGCACCAGCCCCATATACCGAGGGTAGTTCAAACCCGGCCCCGGCCAAACCACAACAAAAAAACAGCCGGGCGTTGTGGCGAGTGCCTGTAGTCCCAGCTGCTTGGGAGGCTGAGGCAAGAGAATCACCTAAGCCCAGGAGTTGGAGGTTGCTGTGAGCTGTGATTGCCACAGCACTCTACCCAGGGCTATAAAATGAGACTCTGTCTCTAAAAAAAAAAAGACTATGAACTACAGTAAAACCATAAGGCTCCCTCCAGCTGCTGACTGACTGGTCCTTTTCTTGGACAAGGACAAACCCTGAAACTGAGTTGCTAGCCATAGGAAAAGAGTTCAGATATGGCTCATCTTGTCCCCCTCCTTTCTTAGGGATGTCCTTTCTAACTTATTAGTGGTCCTAAGGGTATGCAAGACAAACCTGCAGATCCTCAGCAGACATAGCAAACTACTTGAGTCTGAGCATAAGGCTGGTGGCTTGTCTCTGATTGGACCCTTAATTGTAATTGAAGCCTTCTTTTCCACTGACTCTTGGTCTTTTCAACAAAGCTTAACTCTTGTAGCCAATTGGCAACTAAAGACTCTTTAAACCCATCTATTACCCCTTTGGGATGTTTTGCCTTATTGGGCCAAGTCAATATAGGCCTTCTGTGTATATGACTTGATCTATAGTTCCTGCCTCTCACAAATGTATAGAACCAAACTCAGAATAAACCTCTTTAAATTATTTTACAATGCTTTTTCCATTGACAAATGTTTCTTTTGATAAGAAATGCTGCATGTATTAAACTGCAGTAAAAAGGTCCTTCAGTTCAAAGTATTTAAGTACTTTATGGTGAAGTCTTTGGGCCCAGATGAATATTCATCATATGAACATTGTGTAATTCGGTGGCTTCACCGATATTTCACAGGCACCTGAGATGGTGACAAGGCAGTGCCTACAGGAAGACTGTTTTTCTTCTACTAGAGGTTCAAATCTGTTTATATTTGGTGAATCTGAGTGCAACTTTGTTTTTTTTGTCTTTTAAATAACTATGATAATGTACATTATCATTCAAATTTTTTTCTTTCATAAACATATACTATATTTGAAAAAGCTGGGGCTCAGTGCCTGTAGCACAGTGGTTATGGTGCTGGTCATATACACCGAGGCTAGCAGGTACGAGCCCAGCCTGGGCCAGCCAAACAATGATGACAAATGCAACAAAAAATTGCTGGGTGCTGTGGCAGGTACCTGTAGTCCCAGCTATTTGGGAGGCTGAGGCAAGAGAAGGGCTTAATTTGGTGATTCTCAACCTTCCTAGTGCCTCCTAATGCCACGACTCTGTAATATAGTTCCTCATGTTGTAGTGACCCTCAACCATAAAATTATTTTCGTTGCTACTTCATAACTGTATATTTGCTACTGTTATAAATTGTAATGTAAATATCTGATATGCAGGATGTATTTTCGTCGTCACAAAGGGATCATGACCCACAGGTTGAGAACCACTGGCTTAAGCCTAAGAGTTGGAGGTTGCTGGGAGCTGTGATGTCACAGCACTCTAACGAGGGCGACATAGTGAGACTCTGTCTCAAAAAAAAAAAAAAGAAAGAAAGAAAGAAAAAGTAGAGGCCACTAATGCTGACTTATAAATAATTCTGAATGCCCACGAGAGCACACGTAGTGAGAGTAAGATGGAGTCTGTCAGGCTGGGGCTGACCTGACACAGCTGGTCTGGTCTGTTCAGGGCCTGCCTGACCTTCCCCCCCTGCCTCCCATTCTTACTGTTCTGTAAATTTAGCTCCCACCCTAAAGATGTCTATGTTGAGTAGTTTAGAGGGATTGATTTGCGAGATTTACTTTTGAGTTGGAATGGTGTAATAGGTCACTGGGTTTATGACGTTGACTATTATTTAAAATAAAGGTTAACGTGGTCTTTGCTTTGAATTTTTTACGTATAAAACTGTGGTTTTGGAGATGGAAGAACAGAACGGTCTTGGAGAGGCTACTCTTACTGTGCTCTGGAATCCTGGCCTTCTGACAAATAACCTTTAGTGGAATGATCCCTGTCTTTGCATATTGGCTGACAGTGACAGGCAGCCAGACCCTCTTTGTCTGGTAACACCTGGATGCTGTTTCATTGCAGGTTGCATTCCTGTTATAAATCTTATTGCCTAGGATGGATCATACCCAAAAGGATGATTTCTCAGAAATAGTAACAACCTCTCCACCCCTAAGATGAGCTGAATATTATATGTACTGCAGACCCTGTCTCTTCTATTTTTTTTGGGGGGGGGGTTTGTACACAAAGTTGAGGGATCCTACAGTAATCAGATGATTTTACCTGTAACAGGAGAGCACATGTCTATAACTCTATAGACTGCCGTATTCATAGATAATAGTGGTAGCTTTCCCACTGCTCAAAAAATATAAAATATCTTGACTATTGCATATTTGCACAGTGGTTCAACCCAGATCTGGAGAACAAAATGCTGAGTGCTCACCTAACTGAAGGAAGGCAAAATGCATCTTTTTCTTCCTGGTCCTAATGCATTGCCATTTGGAACATTCGGAGAATCCCAGAAGGGGTTAGGAAAGGGCAGTCATCATTAAGTATGTAAGTTAATAACAACCTCCAGTTCAGTCTCAGCAGGCAAAGGTTAATGACTAAGTATGACTGATAGCTGACAGGAGCTGATAACACTTGATCATTGATACGAGGTGGAAAAAGAACATTGTCACAGAAGTAAAAATATATGCACAGAACGCTCACAAAGAAGAAGACATGTGGCCTGGTGCAGTTTGGCTGCTGTGCCAACAGCAGTGTCAGACAGTCAACAGAGAACACTGGTGTGGGTGCTGTGGCCACAGAGCAGAGGAATTTAGTACATGGGATGGAACTGCCCCCAATGTACCCAGGAGAATGAGCATGAGGGAAGTGAAAGGAGGAAGGAAACTTACCTGGGACACTGGGAGTAGCACCTGCCTTCATGGAGGACGAAAGGGTGGCCTGGCTGATCCTGGCACTTCATGCAAAGACTGTCTTTAGAGCAAGAGGCACAGTCCTCTGTACACTTCTCACAGCTCCCACTCCCTGTGGAGGGCCACGTGCCTTGGGGACAGGTGGGAACGCAGGTCTGAGCTAACAAATATGTACCTAGAATCCAAGAAGGGAGAGACGAGAGAGCAGTCATCAAGTGTTCATCCACGCAGAGACACCTGCAATGGCTTTTTAAACCTTGCTGAAACCCAATATCTGGGACACTTATTTCAGGTTTACCAAAATATTTATTAGTGATGCGAAGTCTTCAACCATGAGTTGAATCTCTAGAAAGGAAGTTGACAACAGAAAGCTTTTGCCCTGTTTCATTTTCCTGCTGATTTTAGGTAAGAGTCACTGTGAGGCTTCCCTTCCCAGGTTGACCAGTCTTAATGACACTCCATCTTTGTCCTCCTGGTGACACCTTTAGGACACCAACAAAGCTGCAGCTCTGAACCCAACTCCCCCCTTTAAAAACAGTCCATTTATTTATGTTTAATGGGAAAAGGCAGAAATCATTAGTAAAAAAAACAATTTGAAAATCACCCTTGTGAGTGTTTTGATGGCAACTTGAATTTATGCTCTTAATTTTTAAAAATAAATAAAATAATAATTAATAAAAGAATACTAATAATTAGTCAAAATAAATTTTTAAAAATCTAATCACCTATAACCCCCAAATTCCAAGAAAACTCTTTCACTTTGAGAGTGTAAGTTTTTAAATTTCTATACTCATGGCTCATCTATTATCTTAAATTCTTCTTTTGCATCAGATCCCACCATTAACACTGTACATTTTAAACTGGCTTCATAATGGTCACTTAAACATTCTTCTTCTTTTTTTTTAACAAATGAAACAGGCTCAGATAACATTCCTTTTTTGTTGTTCTTTTTGAGACAGAGTCTCACTATATCACCCTGGGTAGAGTGCCATGGCATCACAGCTCACAGTAACCTCAACTCTTGGGTTTAAGTGATTCTCTTGCCTCAGCCTCCCAAGTAGCTGGGATGGCAGGTGCCCGCCACAATGCCTGGCTATTTTTTGGTTGCAGTTGTTGTTGTCATTGTCGTTTAGCTGTCCTGGGCCAGCTTTGAACCCACCAGCCTTGTTGTACTTGGTGGGCACTGTAACCACTGTGCTATGGGCACTGAGCTTTTTTGTGGTGTTTTGTTTTTATAGATGAGGAAGCACTTGGTAATTTACTGAACTGTTACATTGTTGCCCTAGTTCCTCCTCCCTCCACTATCAAGCACAGTATTGGTTGCTGAAAAAGGAAATAACTTATAGGCTTTTTCTCTCACATTGTTTACCTTAAGTTCTCATTTTGCATAGAGCATTTTCAAAGAGTGGGAGAATATTTATTTAGTTTTTGAGACAGAGTCTTACTTTGCCACCCTGGGTAGAGTGCTAATGGCCAACTCTTGGGCTCAAGTGATTCTCTTGCCTCAACCTCCCAAGTAGTTGGGATTATAGGCACCCACCACAACGCCTATTTTTAGAGATGGAGGTCTCGCTTTGGCTCAAGCTAATCTCCAACCCATGAGCTCAGGCAATCCACGTGCCTCGGGTCTCCCAAAGTGCTAGGATTATAGGCATGAGCCACTGTGCTGTGCCAGGCGAATTATTCTATGTTTGGTAAACATGGGGTCTCTCTCTTGCTCAGGCTTGTCTTGAATTCCTGAGCTCAATCAATCCATCTACCTTGGCCTCCCAGAGTGTTAGGATTACACGTGTGTGTCACTGTGCCCAGCCCTAAGAGAACTTTAAAAAATGTCAGATACCCATAGACCTAGCAAATTCTTTTTCTTTTTAACAAAAAAAATTTTTTTTTTGGCATTTTTGGCTGGGGCTGGGTTTGAACCCGCCACCTCTGACATATGGGATCGGCACCCTACCCTTTTGAGCCAAAGGCACCGCCCAGACCCAGCAAATTCTTCAACCAAATCAATTGATATCTTACTTCATCATGCTTTGGGGCTAAACATTTTTTTTTAATCCTTTGAAAGCCAGTTTTTATTGCTAGTCAATGTTTGGATGCCTGTGTGTCTCCATACTAGCCACTATGGTGGGAATGGAATTAGACCAAAGACCTACAAAGCTCTGTTTACAAGGACATCAATGCACATGGGTTTAATGAATTGGCCTGACCCATGCAGCCTCCCATACCCTCCACACCAACCTTCTAGACAGGAGGTACACAGAGTTGCAGATCCCTCGCAGGTTTTACAAGGAGAATGACAAGACTGGTATCTTCTGAAAATGTCTGTATGGGAAAGAAAGAGGTCAGCCTTTGAACAGGCCCATGGTGTTATAATGTTACAAAAGATCTCATGGATAATCTAGTCTGCCGGCCCACCCAAAGGAGAACCCCTTTGATTTTACTTAGCTAATGGTACCCTCCCATTGCTACTCTGTGGACGTCATTTACTTCTTTCTCTTACTCTTTCATTGGCAACTGATTATCAAGACTTTCTTTGCAAACTTCCCGTGACAAGGAATGTGCTGTCTTATAAGATGGCCTTAAACACTATGGGGATACTTGTGTCATGTATTAAAAATGTGTGGGAGCATATGTGTATCTGTGTGTGTGCACTCGTGAATGTCAAAGGCAATGGCTTCTTTTCCTGAGACTCTTGGATGACCCCGCAACGGGATTGTCACAGAAGTGTTCCGCATGGCTGTCACTTTAAGGAGATAACTGAGAATTCACTGTCCTCCTGTGGAGAAACATAGTTTCTTTATTCCTTTCTTTTCTTTTTTTTTTTCCTTGTGTTTTGTTCTTTGAAAACCAGAGTTCATTCTTGGTCATTGTCTAGGTCTCTGTGTTCTTCAGAGTAGCCACCGGGGTTTGCAGCCTAAATTGATCTCATCTTAAATTGGTCTCAAGTCATCATTAAACATCAATAGTTAGCCCACGCATGAGTTTTGCTGGTTACGATTGAAGCAGGCTATCCCTGGTTGATACGCCATTAACCCAGGAAACATTAGAAGTGTCCCCTTCTCCCCTGGAGGGCCCAAGGGCAGGCTTCTCCAGGAAGCCACCAAAGCAACTCCATGTGACAGTTTCAAAGACATACAGAACAATCTCAGAGATATCACTCCACCAATATATACGGAGGTCTTGACTAAAGTTCAGAAATTGCTCAGCAATCAGCGTAACTCACACTGGGGAAAATGAGAAAAAGAAATTCTAGTTCAGGACATGTGCTTTGAATGACCCTGACCCTCAGCCTGTTGTTGGCGTTGATCATTCCTCTCTATCTCCTCCCCTTCTCCCTTCCTGTCTTTCACTTTCCTTTTTGTCCCTGAGAGCCACCCTGATGTAGACAGACGTTTTAGGCACACTTGCCTCCAGATCCCAGCTGTGCCCTGTAAGGCCAGGGTAACCATGGATACTCTAATTAAACTCTCAGAGTCCCACTTTCCACATCTTTAAACAAGAGAAAGGGATTGCTGTGAAGACTAAGTGAGATAATGTGCGTCTAGTAGAAAGGTCCTCCCTCTGCCTCCTGCCTGTCAAGTTTCGCCCATTTCTGAGACTTGTTCCATTTCCCTCTCTCTGTCCTCTGGTTCAGATCTGGAGTGGTAGCTGGAGGCACTGCTGGGTTTCTTTTTTTTGAGACGGAGTCTTACTTTATCGCCCTCAACCTCCAGCTCTTGGGCTTAGGTGATTCTCTTCCCTCAGCCTCTTGAGTAGCTGGGACTACAGGTGCCTGCCACGATGCCTTGCTGTTTTTGCAGTTTGGCCATGGCCAGGTTCGAACCCACCACCCTCATGTGGAGCTGGCACCCTACCCACTGTACCACAGGCGCTGCCCAAACTGCTGGGTTTCTGTGAAGCTCTCATGGATTAACAACCTGCTGAGCCTTGCTACAGAGGATATGAGATTCAAATAGAGATGATAGATAGGGACAGAGGCAGAGACAGAGATAGAGACAGAGATTACCTATGCTGCCTATGAAATTCCTGGATAATGACCTAGTTTGGAGAGAAAAGTTTGCCCCATTTTCCCAGTGTACTAATTAAAGCTGATGATCAATTTGATGTGCTCTCCCTGGGGGACCTGTTAAGGACTCTATTTGGCCTCATACAGGGCTATCTTAACCATCAGAATTGTCACAAAAGTGTTCTGTGTGACTCCTAACGTGCCCAGTTCCATCCCAGAAAGTTTCTCAACCTGACAATATCATTTAATCCAAAGGAGAAGCCAGCAGAGAGATGAGCGACAATTCTGATGCTAATATCAGTCAAGATTCATACTGACAGCTAAGAGCAGTTATTCAAAGAATGACACAATAGTATTCATGAGACAAAGAGGTTTGGCTTAAAAGGTTTGATGTTATGTGTCCAGGCTACAGGCTGATTTCGTTGTGATGTTATCATTTACATACAAAGATATGATATTAATATTTTCATATTTATATAAGATTTAATGTATACATCTACACATACATATGTATTTTTAATTACAGGTATCCCATATCTGGCAATTTGCTATTTTACTGCATACATTTGGTATAAAATTCTGCAATGTCCATGTTTTCCACCAGAGGGAGCGCTATACAAGCAGTTAATTTTGCAATCAGGCCTGGGCTGGGGAAAAGTTATCTCCAGCTAGAGTTCTTTATCATACAAGATTAGTGACTTAACTTCCCTGAGTTTGACCATGATCATAGTTTCTCTTTATTTTTACCCCAGAAATTCTAGATCAGATCGGAACTCAACAAAAAAAAAAAAGAAAGGAAAGGAAGAAAGACATCATTTCAATCAAGAAAGCATAGTGTCCATTCTTCAGAAATGACTTTAGCTATAGCAAGGGGTTCATTTTTTCTATTTATTTTTTATTAAGTAAGTAATACTCCCATCATTCAACATGGAGAAAAGGCATTTATTGGGAGGTCTCTCTTCCAATCCCATCTCCATCTTTTTTAATGCAAACTATCTCTATTCACACTGTTTATCACTTGCCATTTTATTTTATTTTTGAGACAGAGTCTCACTATGTCACTCTTGGTAGAGTGTTGTTGTGTCACAGCTCACAGCAACCTCAAACTCTTGGGCTCAAGCAATTCTTTTGCCTCAGCTTCTCAAGTAGCTGGGATAACAGGTGCCAGCCAGAATGCCCGGCCATTTTTTGGTTCCAGTTGTCATTGTTGTTTGGCAGGCCTGGGCTAGGTTTGAACTCACTAGCTCTGGTGTATGTGGCCAGCGCCTCAGCCACTGAGCTACAGGTGCCAAGCCCACCTTGCCTTTTTAAATAAACAAACAAGCAATTATATTTTGGAAGTCTTTCTTTATCAATACATAAAGAATCTTCTTGTCCTCTTTTATGGCTCCATAGTATTCCATTGACTGGACATAATAGTAACTTCATTTCAATCTCTACTGGTACTATGTTTTTCCCAAGCTTTTTTATTTCTTTTCTTTTTCTTTTCTTTCTTTCTTTTTTTTTTTTTTTTGAGATAGTCTCCCTATGTTGCCCTGGGTAGAGTGCCATGGCGTCACAGCTCACAGCAACCTCAAACTCTTGGGTTTAAGCGATTCTTGTGCTTTTCACCTCCCAAGTAGCTGGGACTACAGGCACCTGCCATAATGTCCGGCTATTGTTCTGTTGCAGTTGTCATTGTTGTTTAGCTGGCCCTGGCCTGGTTTGAACCTGCCAGCTCAGTGCATGTGGCCAGTGCCATAACCACTGTACTACTGGTGCTGAGCCCAGGCTTTGCTATTTCAAATAATGCCACAGTGACTAGACTTGGGAAGGTAAGACGTGCTTCTTTCGCCTATTAAAGATCCACAGAGACAAAGGCTTTTTTGATAGCCTCCCTCAGCATGACCACCTGGCATGTCAAGAAAGGTCTTATACTTTACAGAAGTCTCCACTGCTCAACTTTTTCACGGTTTTCCCTCTGAGCACCCACTGGGAAGTTCTACTCACGGCCCCTCCTCTCTGCCTCTCTCTCATCACCTCTGCACCCCATTTGCTCCTGGCCTCCCAGCTTCTTGGGTTGGTTTCTACATAACAGAGAAGTTCTCTGCCGCTGTGATTGTCACTTCCCTAGTTCCCTGTTACCTCTTTTCATTTGAACCTTCCACCTTCGTCGGTCCTGCCGCAGGCTCCTCAGTAAAGATGGGTTTGCAGTGGGCACAGCTTCTTTTTTATTAAAAAAAAATAAAGTTGTTTTCTTAATGAAAAAGGATAGAGATGATAAACTTCACTTATAATCCCACCACCCGGAAATGTCTGCTGTGTATATTTTGCCACAAAGCTTTTTCATCTTTATATCAAATGAGTGAGTATAATTACATATACGTATTTTGTGTAGATGTGTGATGATTTACATTTTCTGCAGGCAAAATACTGACCCTGTACACTGCATTTAACATAATAAATCTTATAGGCATTTACTCTTTTTTTTTTTTTTTAGATAGAGTCTCACTATGTCACCCTCAGTAGAGTGCTATGCCATCACAGCTCACAGCAACCTCAAACTTTTGGGCTTAAGTGATTCTCTTGCCTCATCCTCCCAAGTAGCTGGGACTACAGGTGCCTACCACAACATCTGGCTATTTTTCTTTGCCGTTGTCATTGTTGTTTAGCTGGCCTGGGCTGGGTTTGAACCTGCCAGTCTTGGTCTATGTGGCTGGAGCTCTACCCACTGAGCTACAGGCACTGCCCCATTTACTCCTGTTATTAAAATTCTCTGTAAATACTTTAATGTTTGCATAGTTATTTGTACAAACCATAATTCACTTAATTTTTTCTTTTGTCACTTTTTTGGGTTACCTTCTTCTCTTCCTTTTTAAATTATAAATAACGCTGCTGTGAACATCTTTGTGAGTATACATTCTTGGTTATGTCAGGACTCTGCCTCTACAGCTATTTTTCCCAGACCTGTATTTCTCTCTCGGCCCCCCAAACTGCTTTCATTCATGAGCTAGGGAATATTGCTTTGGAAATAAACTAAGTGTTAAAGCTGGATCAGGTTAAAGGGTGAGAGAGCGGATTAACTTTTGTTATGTCATAGGTGGGCCAGATACTTTATTATGGTATCTCCTGCATTAATTCTCAAAATGATTTTGTGTGAGGTAATTTCATGTTTTCATTGTACAGATGAGGAAATCGAGGCTCAGAGAGGATGAACACCTTGGCTCAAGGTCACACAGCTAGTAGAGAACAGCTGGGATTTGAATTCAGGTATGCCTAACTCTAAAGCCCACATCCACTAGAGAGATTTTTTTTCTGTCATTGATTTGGCTTTTAAAGTAGTCTGATAGAGGTGTCAAACCAATGGTGTGCTGGTTTGAAACAGTTCTCTAGAAAATCTTGTAGTATTTCTAATTTCCATGCCATAAATACTCCCACCTATAACTGACTGTAAACTGTCAATAGTTTAACAATCCCCCTAAAAAAGCTCCTGGATATCAGTGCAAGCTGATACAAGAGGCTCCTTTATAGTATTGGGCCACACATTTAATCACTTGCTTACCCAGGGACACGTGTTTTCTGTACTCCGTGTTCTGGTTGGTTAACTAAATAAAAATGGTGCCCTTGTTTCCAAATTCAGTGAAGCAGCTGTATATAGCTTCAAATTCCTTCTAAAAATCAGATTTCTGTGGCATCTTTGAAGTTTTCTAAAGTTCAGTTCCTATTAGGCAACATATCTCCCCACTATTGAAGTTGATTTTTTTTTTTCCATGTGCAAGTAGCTTGCAGTGTTTGTGACTGACTCTGGGATTCCTATCTTTCCCCAAGCATAGGAACTGAGATCAAAAGGCAGGGTAGTGATAAATTGCTAGGATGTGGTTAAAGACAAAAAGTTAATTCACCATGTCTGCGCTCTGCAGATTAGACTATCAGCAGAATATGTAATTAGAACCTACTAAAACATGGTTTTAATCAATGATGGAAGTAGGTGGGTCAGAGAAATGTGCAGGAATTACTCCGAGGACTTTCCAGCACTACCAGGGGGGAAACCACTTAAGAAACTCCAAATGATTTAACAGTAACAGAGGAAACTGTTTCCACTCCCAACAATGGCTTTAGGAAACCAGCTGAAGCCATCATTCTCTTTAAAAGCCCATGGCCTGTCGGATCCAAACATTTCTACCAGCAGTGGCTTTGTGTAATGCTTGAGCCACTGCTGAAGCCATTTGTGGCCTGTTTGATATTGGTTTTATTCTTCCCTTTTAAGGACACGGGGCTAAGGAATCATTCAAGACAGTCCATCAGTGACTGACACAGTGGGTCTGATCTAAACATTTGAGCAGTGATTTCTTGGTGGCTAGAAGAACAGAGAGTTGGGTGCCATCTTTGGGGATCACTCAGTCTCGGCCGGAGGACTTGTCAGGCACAGTCTGATACACAGAGGGATCTGCATCCTTGGACCGGGTGGAAGGTATTCCTTCTCTATTAGTGGTTGACACCGAACGATGCTCTCTCGTGGTTGCCACTCTCATTCTCATTAGTCACCTTATAAAAAGAGGAGTTCAGAGAACTATTTCCAGGGTATTTCCCCAGCCCATGCTGATAGACTCTCACAAGGTTAGTCGTAGTGTTTGGGTATAAACCTTCTTGTTTCTACTGGGGAGCATTGTCAGAAAATGCTCACAATGAATTGTAGTTGAGGTCATCTTACTTTTCCTACCTGTATCAGAATCTGTGTTTTTAAAAAAACCTAAACAGAATAAAAAGAACCTTGTCAGTACCACCTAGGCAGTTACGGTCTCTCATAAACACTCTGTAATTTGTCTGGGTTTCTTCTAAATTGACCCAGGATGACTGCAATCTGCTTCCCATCATCTTAAAGGTGTGGCTAATTAGTGTTTGTTCTCTGGAACCCTCCACTCTCCTCTTACACTTTCGACCTTGTTTTTCTTTAAGGAAAAGAAGTCGGGAGAAAGATGTAGGCATTGGCTCAAATACTCCTGGGGCTTTATGGAATGCATCTCCCGTCTACTATCCTGTCCAGCGCTGGGGAAGCTGAGCCCTGGCCTTACCTTGCTTAGGGAATAAATGTTTTTTCCCCTTTGCTAATGGTCTGCATGTCTTATTTCACAGATCAGAGAAATGGAAAAGTACGGTTCTGCCATTGAATTTGATTGCTTTTGTCCAGCCATGAGAAACATTCTCATCTGCTTCCGCAATCCCTTATTAGTATGAAATCCCCAAATGGACGAATTCCTTCCTCTTTCCAAAGCATTGCACAGTAATAGTAGAAAATACAGAGGGGTGGGTAGGGCGCTTTGACAAAGGGGAACAATCAAAGCCTGGTTTCTGCTTGCAAAATGCGTAGTCCAGTTGAAGGGACGTGTAATCATCTGGGGAATCAAGCCTGCTCTGACTCTTGGCTCCCTGGACCATCTCATCATCTGGACGCCAGATAAAATACAGATGTTCTCAGCTACAAACACAGCACCAGACCATTTTCCTCTTGGCTCACCCTGTCTCTTAAATGCCTGAATGCCAGACAAACTCGTTCGCTATAATTCACGGAAGATATCCCAATCTGGACTGAATGATTTTCTTCCCAGCTATGTCTCTGAAATACATCCCGTGTACTCCGTGGCCTTTGGCTGCTGCGCTTGTGATAGTCTCTGAGCTTCACTTCCTTTAGGTCACATGTGCAAAGTTGCCGCAGTAGACAGCAGCCACAGGCATCCTTGCTCTCACACCTAGGAGGAGCCTCAGCGCTGCCTCTCCCTCAGGCCCTCCGCAGACTCAGCCTCCGCAGCCCTTTCCGCTGCTGTGGCCTGTGCACTGAAGTGACCCTTTTAACAAATGCAGGCCTCAAAATCAAGTGGACAGCAGCTCTTGTTTTCATGAGTGTCTCTGTGTAGAATGTGAGTCAGAGTTTTCCAGCAGTTGGAAGGTTTTGTTTTGTAACCATCTCAGAAGTGGAGAGGTCACTGAAAGTTTGTAATTACCTTGCAAGGAAGCCCATCACTGAGGCAGAAATGTGAGGAGGCCAATTCCAAAGACTCCTAAATTCTAAGGAGGAACGAAGCCCTGCAGGTCTATCTTGCTAGAGTCCCGGCCCCCTGATCTTTCTTTTTCCTGCTCCCTCAGAAGCCCCCCCCCCCACACACACACAGTCCCCATCTGAAACTGGGCAGGGCCACTTTTAAAAGGCAAGCTTGCAAGTTAGCAAGTTCTAATAACTCATCCAGAAAGATCATCTGTTTTAGCAAAAATTCTAGTACATTAGAGCAGTTCTTCGTCGTCTAACTAAAAGCCCGCGCTATGGGACAAGTTTCCTTTACCATAACAAAGAGATACATGTACGTGACCGCAGCTATACTGGATATTTTTTGAAAATAGTTGCGGGGCCGTTTCCCTGTATCTCTTCTTTACACACCTCCCCTGGTTCAGGTAGAGACTCCAGCCCCGACCCATCAGAAATGGCCGCTGGGGCTCCCCCTGCTGGCCAGGTGCCCACCGCAGCTTCCTACCCTCTCCCAGCCCTCGCATCCCAGAGACCCGGGAACGCCCCAACTTGATTCTCACTCCAAACTCTAGATTCTCTGTACAGCCTTTCTCTCCTGGCTAACTCAGACAATCAGGGTTAAAGAAGGAGGAGGGCAGCGTAGGCGTCCAGCCCCCGCGCTCTCTCCGGGCGGCACATACCATTCCAGAACTGGCCTTCCACCTGGCTGTGGGCGGAGCGCACGCACGTCCCCTGCAGCAGCTGCAGTCCTTCTCGGCAGCTGCTGCACTCGTCGTAGCCAAGGCCGGTGCAGGTTTTGCAGGCTCGATGGCAGGGCTCACATTCTCCCATTTCTTGGTCACCGTAGAAGCCAAGGCCACATTTCCTCACACAGCTGCCACCTACGTGAGATCAAAGGCAGGAAGCATGAAGGCTTAACTCTGGTCAGCCGACCTTGGTGGCATGTGCAAAACCAGGTTCTGTTTTTGGTGTTGTTTTTTTAGCTAAAATTATTTTTATAGAGACAGGGCCCTGCTATGCTGCCTTGGTCAGTGTCAACTCTAGGCCTGGAGAGATGCTCTCACTTTGGCCTCCCAAAGTACTAAGATTACAGGAGTGAGTCACTGCTCTCACCCAAGACCTAGTTCTAAAAAGGCTGAAGGATGTTTTAGGAACATTTCTGTTTGTATTCATATTTATTTATCTATTTATTTATTTTTGAGTCAGAGCCTCACTTTGTTGCCCAGGGTAGAGTGCCATGAAGTCAGAGCTTATAGCAACCTCAAACTCTTGGGCTCAGGCAATCTCCTTACCTCAGTCCCCTGAGTAGTTGAGACTCTTGCCACCATGCCAGGCTATTTTTTTCTATTTTTTTAGTAGAGATGGGGTCTTGCTCTTGCTCGGGCTGCTCTCGAACTCCTGAACTGAAGCAATCCACCTGCCTCAGCCTTCCAGAATGCTAGGATTATAGGTGTGAGCCCCCATTCCTGGCCAGTTTGCATTCATTTTTAAAGAAACCAAGATAGCTTTAGCTTACCTCAACCCATGAATGTGTTTTAATAAATCTAACACTTTATCTAAGTTGGTTTTCAAGGGAGAATTTAAGTTGGCCATCCACTTAAAGGGTTAAGAGCACTGAATAGAGAACTTTATGTCCTTGAGGCCTTGAAAAATGACAAATAAAATAAATCTCTGTGTAGAGAACCCCTGAAGATCATAGTGGGCCGTCTGTCTCACTGTTTGTCACATAAACATTCCAGAGAGCTGGGCTGTCAGTTCTTCAGCTGGAGACTCACAGTATATTACTCTCCTAACTACCCACTTTCTTTTTTTTCTTTTTTTTTTTTTTTCCAGTTTTTGGCTGGGGTTTGGTTTGAACCCGCCACCTCTGGTATATGGGGCCGGTGCCCTACTCCTTGAGCCACAGGCGCCGCCCTCCTCACTACCCATTTTCATCACATGCAGTGAGTTGACAGAAACCTCAGACAAAGGATCTCGTTCAACTCTTACATTGCACAGGAACATATAACATGGGGTAAGGCTCAAGAAAAAGGTCAGGGTCCTGAATATTCCAGGTGACTTCAATTCTGAAATATTTACCTTCACCTCCCTCCCGGGTTCTTCCCCCTTTCTTCATCCTGTTCACTCTCCTTTCCATGAGCTTGGAGATATTGGAAAGTAATTAGTGAAATATGAACTATGCTTCAGTAATGAAAGCAGAAAGAAGTAGTCTTGGCTAATGTGTATTTATTTATTTATTTTGAGACAGTCTTACTAGGTTGCCCTTGGTAGAGTGCTGAGCTCACAGCAACCTCAAACTCCTGGGCTCAAGCGATTCTCTTGCCTCAGCCTCCTGAGTAGCTGGGACTACAGGCGCCCACCACAAATGCGCAGCTATTTTTTGTTGCAGTTGTCATTGTTGTTTATTAGGCTGGGGTGGGTTCCAACCCACCAGTCTCAGTGTATGCAGCTGGTGCCGTAACCACTGTACTACAGGTGCTGAACCTAATGTTTATTTTCAAACGAAATTCAAATTCCTCCTGGGACTAGAGGTGCCAGAGCCCAAAGCCCGGAACCTTATCATATGAGCACTCCGATCTCGGGATCTGGGTGAGGTCCTGAGTTTACTCCCGCTTTGCACAGTGCCATTTTCCACTTACCAGTGAGGAAAAAGCCCTCTTCACACCAGTAACACTCATTCTGGTCACAGTTGCCACAGTTAGTGTCACATGCTTTGCATTCTGCTTGCTCACGGAAGGTCTTCTCAGGGCAGGTTTTATAACAATGGTGTTCAAACCTAGAGAAAGAAGTTGTAAACTGAGAAAATGACATGAAGGCTGTGTTGACCAGTTTGATGAAAGTATTTCAGAATGCATGTGAAAACCCCACACTGTACTCCAGAAGTGCATTAATGTACATAGTTACCATTCAATAAAAAAAAAAAAAAAGAAGTTGTAGTTTCTTCCGTGAGCTATGTTGTTGAACTTCTCTTAACCACATCATTTTTAATCTCCTTATGTATCTCTAGGCAGAGATTTTTAATGGGCATAGATGATTGGATTTTAAGGGGGAAAACTTCCTCTAGGTCTCAACCACCTCCTTCCCGTACTCAGAAGACTTCATCGGGAAAACTGGGGCAGGGCTGGGGAGAAGCAAAGGGGTGCTGGTACTTGGAGCCGTGGAGGGCTGGTTATGTGTCATGTATTCACTTGTTTAACTCTTTTGCACAAATCCCATACAGTAGATACTACTTTTATTTCTTTCTTTTCTCTTTCTCTCTCTTTTTTTTTGAGACAGAGTCTCACTTTGTCACCCTCAGTAGAGTGCTGTGGCATCATAGCTCAGAGCAACCTCAAACTCTTGGGCTTAAGTTACCCTTTTGTCTCAGTCTCCCAAGTAGCTCTGACTACAGGTGCCTGACACAAAGCCCAGCTATTTTTTTTACAGATGGAGATTTGCTTCTGCTAAGGCTGGTCTCAAACACTCCTGAGCTCAAGCAAGCCACCTGCCTTGGCCTCCCAGAGAATACTTACTTATCTTTAATTTCTAGGTAAGAGAACAGAAGCTCAAGGTTATATGTTCAAAATCATATGGCTAGTTAAAGGTGGGATTGGAATTTTAACCAAAATTTGTGTGAACAGATTGCTAGTGTGATTTGCCACATGGTAGCAGCTGGGGCTTATGCCTGAAACGGCTCAGTGTTGAGTCCAAGTAGCTTAGCAGAATCTGTGGACAGATTATTAATGATAATAGGGAACTGCCTCAACTTTCATCGTAAATATTTTTAAATACATAACCTGCTGTTCTCCTTATACAGCACAATGTGATGATTCAGACTCCACTGAATTACAGACTCACCCAAAGGTGGAGTGGAATGAAGTTCACCGCTGACCTTTCGATGAATTTCAAAGCATCAACAAGATCAGGGGGAACCTTTGCATTTCTGGCAGAACCACTTCTACTGCAGAGCAATTCACAAGCTGTGTTCAAAGTCACCAAATGCTCTGAGAGATTATACATGTGTGGTTCTGAAAACAATTATCACCTGTTTTACCCTTAGTGATACTAGAACGTATTCTTTCAGTGTTTTTGTTTCCGAAAGGGTTTTATGAAACCTGCACGTTAGTGAGTCACAGGGACCTAAAGAGGTTGATAGGTTGGCTCCAAAGCTCATCAGAGGATGTGCTCAGGTTGCCAAGGAAGTAAGAGCAAGTGAGTGAGGTGTATTCAGGTGTCAAACGGGATGAGGAAGACAGCCAGGGAGCAGTTAAGCTGGAAAGACGCAGAGTTGTTAGAAGGACGAAGAGGAGAATTCCTCGCTCCCTTCTGCATAGTTGCTATTTTTTAAACTCGACTCTAAACTCTTCTTCCATGGTTCTTCCAGGAAAGTTCTGTGCCCCCGCCATGTGACCTCACTGAGGAATGCTTGCATTTCTGCTTGGGGATCCTGTGGCAGACTGTATGCTGTATACATGTCAACTATGAACATGCTGGAAATTACTTTGCACTCATGAAATGTCCTCTGGTCTACCTTGTAATCAAACCTGGGAGGATCGTTGTCATCCCATCTCCCCTGTTTACATGGAATGATTTTTCCCTTTGTTTCTTTTTTCCTTTATTAAATCATAACTGTGTATATTGATGCATTTATGGGGTACAGAGTACTGATTTGATATTCAATGTGAAATGCTTACGTTGAACTGATTAACCCATCCATCGCCTCGCTTACTAATTTGTGGTGGTAAGACAATGATACTCTTTTCTTAATAGTTTTGAAATGTACCATTGCATTATGCACATTAGTTGAGGAATTTCTTTTTTTTAGAGACAGCGTCTCTCTGTGTCACCCAGACCAGAGTGCAGTGACATTATTACAGCTCACTGCAGCCTCAAATTCCTGGGCTTTAGTGATCCTCCTACCTCAGCTAGGATTACAGGTGCAAATCATATACCTAAATAATTTTTTATAGAGATGGGGTCTCACTGTGCTTCCCCAGTTGGTCTGGAATTCCTGGTCTCAACTAACTACTTCCCTACTTGGCCTCTCAAAGCACTGGGATTACAGGCATGAATCACCTTGGCAGACCCTAACTGTGACAATAATTTAAATTAGTAGATCAGGAGTACAGTGATGTGAGGTCCATTCAAGGTAGAGTATAAAAACCTATATGGGAAAAGTTGGATTAAAATTATAAAGCTAAGTCACGACTGGGGGAACTGATCGCTTCCCGCCGCCTCCCATCCTCCTCACCGCTTTTACTGTCTGCTCGCCTATGACCACATTTCAAGCCCCTGGATTGGATGGAGGGGAGAAGAAAGGTGGTGACAGGAGGAGGTGACCCACTAATGAGATGGCCCAGATTTAGATCTGCCACTAGCTTGTGGTACAATGTGAGCGGAGCCCAGCAGTTCCCTGAGCTTCAGTTTTCTGGAGATTTGTATCAACTCTGTGTTACTGACAATCTCGCTGGAAAGATGAACAGAAGAAATGGATGTGAGAGTTTGCCTATCCCCAGACTCCTGAGTTCTTGGGATGACAGGGAGGGCTTATGTCACTTTTGCCTTATCAGGGGCTTTCCTTTCCTTTTCTTCTCCCTTCTTTTCTTAGTTTTTCTTTTGGGAGAGGCAACACTGTATGCTGGAAAGGAGGCGAGAATGGGAAGGGGAGGTGATGTTGAAACACGCCATCTTTGACTCTGCAGATTTTGATTAGAGAATGTTAAGGGTGGTGGGTACCTGAGTTTCATTTGCCCTGGTGGCCTGTATCTCTCATTACTGAGGACATGATTAAGAGTTAATGTAGCACCTGGCTTCACCCTGCAGCATCCGACTCTGGTTACGGACAAGGTCTCCATGCGGCCATTTAAGAGCAGCTTACTTGGGGTTGGGTATATGATTAAGATCTGCCCATAAACAGGAAGATCTGAATTTTGGTAACTCATGGCAAGATTCCTAGACACCAGTGACTGGCTGGAGGACTTCCAGGATCAAGAAAGAGAAGGCCTCCTTTCGAGGCAAGAAAACAGCTGGGTTCTTATTGCTAAATCTAAGAGCTGCTCATTAATATCCTGACAGGACAGAGTTGCTTCAGGCTGCAGGGCCTTTTTGCTTTAATCACTGGATTGAAGATTAAGTCAGTAATGCTTAAACTGCAGAAAAGTTAGTGCCATGACAAAGAAGGCCAGACTTACATGTAATAGCCCGTAGCGCATGACGTACAGGTTCCTGGATCATCTGGGGAAAAATATGATAATGAAAAGTAATTATCACCGAGAGTTTGTCATTTGGAAGAATAAATTTTGGAAAAGTGGCTTGAGACAAACAAGGCTTCGCCATCGTTTCATGAGATGTACTGTCTAGAAATGATGTTTAATCAGATTGCATCCTTTTTATTATCATTGGTAATGAGATGTACACTAGGATTAATCTTTATTAAAGGTAGTAAGAGTTCTCTTAGATGCTTGACCCTGACTGGTGGGGAGAAACAGGCTTACGCTACTGGGTCTTCAAATTACAGATGAACAACCACCTACATTAACATCCTCCCGACCTCTGCTCAGGTGGTGGCATCAAGCACACCCACAGACAAGTGTTCGGAAGGGGCTGTGGGCTTCTGACCCCCAATTTCCATGAGTTACTCCAGCCCAAATACTTCTGATTACTGGGGGAGGAGGCGCCTTTGAAATCTGAACTATGATTTTTCCCAAGTGTCCACAGCTTCGTGTTCTGTACTTCACAACCCCTTTTAAAGAAACCATCTTGTTCTCATTAAAAGTAATGATTCAACGTGTCCCTATTGGCTCAGAGAAGGATCCTTTCCTGCAGCTCCAGGGGACTTACAGAGGATTTTGAGAATCACCATCTTCAGTCTGCTTCTCTCCTCCTAACACTCCCCGGAAGAAGCAACTCTTCGATCTAATTACTAAGAGAATTCAGCGACTTCCTCTGGCCTGCAGTTCACGCTCTTTCCTAAAGCATTTCTCTTGGTTCACGAAGATTTTATTTCACTTTCAACTTTATCTACACAACATAAACTATGTTCTGTAAACTTCATTCATGATTTTGTATTCCATGCTATTGGGTGTCCCAAAAGTCGCCATACATAGGGGATAATGGCAAATTGTAGCTAAATGTACAAAATATTTACAAGATATTCTGTATGTGTTGGCCACATCTTTTTACCGATACGTGATGTCTTCGCTCTCACTCATGGCAAACATGTTCCAAGATATCTGTCTTCACGTGTATGGCAACTTTTGAAACACCCTTTCTTGTGGACTCTATTCTGGTTCTCTCAAAGACTCCATTTACGCGGCAGACACAGCTTCACCCAAATCTTTAGTCGCACATTCATCTCGGGTCCTCCTAGGGATTTTGCAAGATGACACTGCTATCTACTCCACAAAATGTTGCACCAAAAGTTACAGTGAGAAAGCTTGTAGCAGAGTCTCTGCCAGTGAAGCAGGGATCCTCAGAACTTTCTGGAAATAGCCTGGCGATAGTGAGTGGATAGGGAATTGGCCCAGGAAATTGGGTCACCTGTCTCTAGTCTGAGGTTTATACTCAGGCTTAACTGACTTGTGAATGTGCACAAATGTCACTCTACTTTTTGGGTCCTGGTTTCTGCTTGTACAAAATGAGCTGGTTGGACAAGGCGGCTGCTCAGACTCCCTAGAAGTCAAAGATTCTAAAGCTGAGTCTAGCAGGTAGCTGGCCTGCCCTGGGGTCAACGCCAGCTTGACCGTTCTTGACCACCATTCACCTCTCCGTTCTATGTATGAGTGTTCTCATATACAGCACCAGAGTTAAATGATTATAACAGAGACTGAAAATACTTCCTATCTGCCACTTCATGGAACAAGTGTCCCCACCCCTGGCTATAGCACCATCAGGTCATGACTTTGTCATGCTTATCTTTGGGAGGTCACACGATGTAAATGTAATTGTCTTAACAGCTGCTTCCAGAGTTCCTCTTAGGGTGAGAACTGTCTATATTTAGGAAAATGCCTTGTTAAGCTACTTGGGGTAGAAGTTTAATTGGAAGAGATGACAGAGAGCCAAGACAAGCAAAGGGATAGAAAGGCCCTTTTGCAGGAAGCCGTGATTTGCTCATGGGAGGGAAATGGTTTTTAAATGTTTGCGTCAAGGTAGTTCGTAATAGGTGACTAAAACAGGACAGTGAACTGAAGCCCAAACCAGGCTAATTAAGTAGAACCAGGAATCTGAAGCGAGAGGTGCCTAGGAGGAAGAAAAGCTCCCTGGAGTTCTTAGAAATCTTGAAGACTTTTTGCTTCAACAAGCCACAAACTGAGGCTCTAAATCCATTTCATGGGGTTGCAGAGGCCCCAGTGAACACTGTGGCTCCCCTGGGCTAGTTCATGGCTTACTATAAGTCTATTTTTGCATCTGTCTTCTTTGCAGTTCTCCTAAATAACTTCCTACCACTCAGGGAAGGCCTTCCTCTGCCTATCCCCGATGCAAATAAATTTGACTTTAACAGTTTTGCTAATTTGGCAAGGGCCAGGGAAATTCTAATCCTGTTCTCTAATGTTCTGGTCATCTCTCTCATCTAGGAACTTAATGAGCTTGCTCTCTGCTCCTTTAAGCAGGTCACTGATGAAAATATTAAGTAGAAATGTGCATACCAATGTAATCTTGAGTTTGGGGACTTTTCCAGCCCAGTTGCACAGTGAATTTGGTACCTTTGCAACAGTCTGCATAAATGAATAACGCATAGATCAAGAACTGTGTCTTAAAACATCTTATGAATGCCCATTAGTTTTTCTCATTATTACCAGTTGTTCTAAAGAATGACAATTATTTTAAAAAAAAATTTCCACCCCAGAAGATCCACAAGTCAGACATAAGCTAAATGGATTTAGCTTGACCACTGGGAGGCTGCAGTTACAGGATTAAGGAAGAAGGTTATAACCCCAAACCTAGAAACTGACTTTAAGTCAACTTGGCATTGACATAGTCAGAAGGGGTGGTTTAAGGAGAATGATGAAATTTCCTGGGGCGTGTGTGTGTGTGTGTGTGTGTGTGTGTGTGTTTGCGTGTGCGTGCATGCATGGTGAGGGGTCCCAGGGAGGGGAGTCTAAACAAGCTACCATTGTTAACTGTCTTGGAAGGTGTTACCCAAAGTCGGATGCTTAAATAGCTTTGGCTATTTGATCTTGTCAAACTTTGGAGCTGAGAGAGCATATTTTTAAGGGAAGATGGGGCAAGTTCAGTCAGAATTCAGAGAGAGCCTCGCTTTTGGAAAAAAGCCTTCAGAAACAGTTGTTGGCTTCCAGCTGCTCACATCCCTGCTGAGGAGAAAGTGGGAGCAGATGCCTTGCCAAGGCGGGGAGACAGCTTTCCTTATTGAGAAAACTCATTTTTAGTGTCTCATTTTTACAGGGTGGGGTGGGAAGGACTACACGTCCACTGTGTCTTGAGGGCTCTTCAGTGGCCCTGGGTCACCTCACTGTGTCCTCAGGATGATCTGCACTGAAAGTCATGACCAACTCACTGTCCCATGGAGACGTCCTCCTGCTGCCTGCCTCACGTGACTTCCACGGTCAGCCTACGTTCTTCACCATTTTACTTGGTTCTCACTCATACCTGCAGCCTTCACCACTGAACATGGATGGGTGAAGGGCCACAGGAGAAGCGAGGCACATCTTACCTATAAAATATATTGGAAAGGGGGTATTTGAAACTGGAGATGGAACTGAACATTTTGGAAAGTCCAGAGAAGAAACATGTATTTGTATGGTTTGCATAAACTTTATGTCCCATAATTAAGAATACGTATAAGCTAAAATGCCTCTAATTTGCTTTTTCTAATTTTATTGTTCTGTTTATTTTTCATGAAACAGAAGGAACACTTTGCCTTAAGGAAGTGCCTTTTCCCATAGCATATCTCTATTTGCCAGAATTAGCTATGGATTAGATATGAAGCATAGGGAGAATTGCCTCTCTGCTAAACTGTAAGGGGAAGCTGACCTCAGGGTACTCCTGTCCTCCCTTTGGCAGTTTCCTTAAAGCTTCTAGGGTTTGTCCATACCGAACGCTAGCCAGGCCTTCCCTAGCACTTCTTATTAAAACCTTTCTGTCCTGGGTCCCATTACTGCAAGGACCTAAGTTCTTAGGTTACTGCCTAAGATGCTAGGCTGATGGGCATGGTAAATAGACGCCCTGGGGAGACTCCTAGGCTCCCACTTCTCTCCCTCTCTTCTCAGGTGTTCTAGATTCCTTAGGTTCCTTCCACTTTGCCTCTCTTAGGCCACATCCATAAAACATTACCCACTTCATTGTAATACTGCATATTACAATTGTAATATTGCATATCTGGAGACTTGTTTTTCCTAGCTAAAGTTAATCTTTTGGCTCAGCTGCCTTCCTTGGTCCAATCATCTAGAGACTATTCTCTACCAAACTTGGGGCTCTGTTCACTTTTCCAGGATCCAGCTTGGCTAATGTCTCCCATACTTAGGCAAAGTATTAGACCAAAGTCGTGCTCTAATTTGCTTCTTCTAACTTTATTATTCATCATGTATGTTTATTTTTCATTTGGGGAAGACAGAGGAAACTGTCTTAAGAATAGGCTTTTACCATAGCATATGTGCTACAATTAGCCATGGATTAGCTATTCGCAGACTTCTAGTCTGTACCACTCTGCAAGTTCCATCAGCAACAGAAACTAAACCAGTCAGCTCCATACTCTCTTGATTGATCAGTCCACGGATTTAAAGAAACTAGCATGTACCCACAATGCATGTCAGCTCCACACTATGGTAAAAGCCTATTCTTTATTATTGATTAGTTATTGTTATTTATTTCATACTATGCACAAATACCTTACATATATTATGAAGATGTATTAAAACAGAACATGTAAGAGAATAACTTAAAAGTAAATGTGAACATAAGTTCTATTTTCTTTTTTGCAGCCCAATGGCTTGTTTTTGCCTACCTCTTTTTGGAGACTGGTGACCCCGGGTACACATGACCAGATGCCACATCTGAGTTAATAAGTTCATATTTAACCTTGCAAAAACATGTTTTACATTTGGTTTCTTAAGGTTGTAACTGAAAGGAAGGACTCCCTGAATGTACATGAAGACCTCATGTACACATGTGGGGAGTGTGCAATGATCAAGTCAGGATATCTGGGGTATCCATCACCTTGAGTATTTATCCTTTCTATGTCTTGGCAACTATCTTCTAGATATTTGGAAATATGCAATATATTGTTGCTAACTACAGTCTATTATCAAACATTAGAACTTCTTTATTTTTTCATTTTTTTGAGACAGAGTCTCACATTGTTGTCCTTCGTAGAGTGCTGTGGCATCATAGCTCACGGGAACCTCAAACTCTTGGGCTCAAGTGATCCTTTTTTTTGAGACAGAGCCTCAAGCTGTCACCCTGGGTGGAGTGCCGTGGCGTCAACTCACAGCAACCTCCAACTCCTGGGCTCAAGCAAGTCTCCTGCCTCTACCTCCCAAGTTGCTGGGATTACAGGCGCCTGCCACAACACCTGGCTATTTGTTGGTTGCAGTCGTCATTGTTGTTTGGCAGGCCTGGGCTGGATTCGAACCCACCAGCTCAGGTGTACGTGGCTAGCGCCTTTGCCGTTTGAGCCATAGGCACCGAGCCTCAAGTGATCCCTTTGCCTCAGCCTCCCAGGTGGCTGGGACTATAGGTGTCTGCCACAACATCTGGCTATGTTTTAGAGACAGGGTCTTGCTCTTGCTTACATTGGTCTTGAACTCCTAAACTTAGGCAATTCACCTGCCTCCGCCTCCCAGAATGTGGATTACTGACAGAATCACCGAGATTTGAATTATGATATCTTGTTCACCTAGAATTTTCAAGTCAGTAGATAAATAGAAATAAAGATGTGGCCAGACATGGTGGGTCACAGGTTACCATAACAGATTTCATAAGAATGAAGAGGTTTGAGATAGTGTGAGAATTATCAAAATGTAACACAGAGACATGAAGTGAGCACATGTCGCAGGATAAATTTCACCAAGAGCTTTGCTCAATGCAGGGGGGCCACAAACCTTTGATTGGTAAAAAGTGCAAGATCTGTAATGCTCAGTAGGGCAAAACGTAGTCAAAGGGGGCCTGCCTGTCCGTTTATACAGGATGGGCTAGTAAACAGCCCTTGACAACTGTATTTCTCAAGAGTATTTCATAACATGGAAATATTTTCATGACAGACTATCTGAAAGGATGATAATCCATATCTATGTATATAAAAGGATGTATATATACTATATCCATATTTATATATATAGATATGGCTTTAGAAGAAAAATGTTAAAATGTTAGTTAATAGTCAGCTCTGAGTTTTTGGTTTAAATCTCCCATTTTATTTAGGTACACATACGCATGTTTCTAAAGTTTTAAAATAAATGTCTGCTACGGAATTGATTAAAGCACAAACGTGATTAAGAAAAGAACACGCTCAGGTTCAGAGTTCCAGGCACCATCTGGGTCACGTGCTGGGAAACAGTGTCCTCCCACCGCTCTCCCCCGCGGGAGTGCGCCATTTCCCTATGTTCTTTATTTGATTTGATTTTTCTCTGTTCCTGCCCACTCCTATTTTCTCATCTTTCCATTTTGTCTCTCAGCACTTCCCAATTCTACACCCCCAGGACAAGAATGACGTCCTTTCATGGGTGTGGTTACAACAGTGACAGCTGTTTGCATAAGCTCCTTGAAAAAGATTCACTTTTAAAATAAATTGTTTTTCTGGTAGAATCCGGTAAGGGAGGCAGATGAATAGGAAATAGGGTTATTCTTGGCTCTGCCTCCGACTTACTAGCCAGACTAGAGGCTGTCATTTGGGGCGAGCATTCTTACACAGTTCCCCAGGGGTGCACCTGCGTCCTTGGTGGGGCCTCAGCAGAACATCCAGCCCCACTGAGATGCCCTCATGCTGCTTCTGAGGGGAGAGACAGCATTATAAACAGCCAACACTTGAATTGTTTTGAGAGATAATTACGTAAATTGTCAAGAATGCATGTTGTCCCAGAGAAAATCTGCTTCGTGCTTAGTGATTGGACAAGACCTACAAATTTGCAGGAGAAGCACTGACATTCTTCAATCCACCCACAGATGATGAATTGGGTAACAGATTTACATGCCCAAAGAGTACAACTAATGATAAACCCCACATTGCACTAAAAAATACCTAATTCAAAGAAGGCTTGCACTTAGAATTCCCTCAAATAATGAACACTCAACAAGAAAATGGATCCTTTGACAGTTTTACCAAAGCAGAAGATTTCTCTGGAATGTTCAACAGTGCCGGAATAGAATATTTGGTTAGGGGGGTCTGTTGATGATTTTCAATCATGTTGTCTGCACTGTTGTCCATGGATAATGAATAAATATTTGAATTGGCAGTAAAGTAAATGGTGCAGCTGACAATGGGGCAGAACCCCCTGGAGGGACGCAGGAGTAGGAAAGACTGAAATAAATAATTGAAATCACAGTCTACAAATGCTGGCTAAAAAAGGGCTCAGTCCTCCACCACTGGACTCTAGTCTTTACCACGTCTCAGATTCCAGCAACGGAATATTCTAATAGGCAAGCTGTTTGTGGACTTCACGCTTGTCCAAGCCCACCAGCAGGTGGAAGCCGTGAATGGATACGTGCAGCTGGTTCCTCCCTACAGCTGTACGTTCATCCACGCATTCACTTATTCCGGAGCTTTCATTTTAGAGAGGAAAACCCAATAAGAAAGGAAAATTAGTAAGTATTAGCATGCAAACAAAATATAAACCTTTCTTCAATGAGTGCATCACAGACACCAAAATTCAAGCTTTGTGAAATCAGGTTGTTCTGTTTTGTTTTGTATGCCTCTATCTCCAGTACCAAAGAGCACTGTCTGAGTGTACACGGCAGACGCTCCAGAAATCTGCATGTGAAGAAGAAAAACACACAGGGAAGTGTGTAAATTCAGAGAAAGGGATAGAGAACGATGAGACTGGGGTACAGAAAAGAGGCCCTAATTTAGACAGGCTAGTTATGGAGAGTATCTTCCAAGAATTGACATTTGAGTAGAAATCTGAATTATAATAAGGAGCTAGCCACATGAAGTTCTCAAGGTAGGGTGTTCCAGACAGAGGCCTGGGAAACCTTGACCTATTCAAGGAACACCAAGAAGGCCCACAGGGCTGGAGGAGGTGGAGAGAAAGAGAGAGAGCCAGGGGATGAGGCCAGGGTCAAGGGCATTTTATCTGGCAACTCTGACTGTAATAAGGCAGGACCAGATCCAATCGGTTCTTCCAGGCCAGGATGAGATGTCTGCATTCTAATTTAAGAGTAATGGGGAGCCACAAGAAGCTTTGTTTTAAAAAGACCTGATGGGGTCTGATTTACCTAAGAAGATCATCGTGGATTCTGTGGGGGAAATGGCTTACTTAACTGTAGAAACAGTTGCATCTACTAAGTCTTGCTAAGTAAGAATTCCAAGTAACATACTTGAAAAACACTTTTTTTTTTTTTTTTTCTGAGACAGAGTCTAACTCTGTTGACTAAACTAGAGTGCTGTGGTATCAGCCTAGCTCACAGCAACCTCAAAAACTCCTGAGTTCAAGTTGCCTCAGCTGCCTGAGTAGCTGGGACTACAGGCACCCACGACAATGCCTGGCTATTTTTATTTATTTATTTATTTATTTTTTAAGTGGAGATGGGGGTCTCACTCTTACTCAGGCTGGTCTTGAACCCCTGAGCTCACACAATCCTCTCACCTTAGCCTTCCAGAGTGCAGGATTATAGGTGTGTACTGCCATGCCTGGCTGAGACACACTTTTATTTTATTAATTAATTTATTTTTTTAGAGACAGAGTCTTACTATGTTGTCCTCAGTAGAGTGCTGTGGCATCATAGCTCACAGCAACCTCCAGCTCTTGGGCTTAGGCGATTCTCTTGCCTGAGCCTCCCGAGTAGCTGGGACTATAGGCACTGGCTATAATGCCTGGCTATTTTTTTTTTTGTTGCAGTTTGGTTGGCCTGGGTTCGAACCCACCACCCTTGGTATATGGAGCCAGCACCCTACTCACTGAGCCACAGGTGCTGCCCTGAGATACGCTTTTAAAAGGAGGAATTGATTAGAGATAAACTAAGACTTCGGTAATAAAAAAGTCACATTTGAGAGAAATAAAAGATTTAAAATCAAGAAGATTAAATGACAAGAAGTTATGTGTGTGTTGGGGGTGGTGGTGTAAAGATGTGGGATGACTCTCTGGCCCAGTGTGAGCAGCTGAATGGCTGGGAGAAGAGGAGAACTCAGCAGGGGAGTAGACACAGGAGTAATAGATAAATACTGAGCTGATCAGGTACCACAGTTTGTACACTGCTTTGGATACTGTGAGAAGTATATGCGAATGATAAAGGCTACCCCTATTCCCCAGCAATTTGCAATATGGTGAGCAATAATAAGCAAAGGTAATCAGAGAGAAACCACGTTTGGCAATGATGGAACAGAAAAACAAACCTCTCAGCTAGCACGTGGCAGAAATATTAGTCCTGGCTGAAAGAAACCAAGTTTTGATTTTCCCTCTTCTCTCCTCCCACTTAATTGGGCTTTTACCTCTGTCTTTTTTTTTTTTTTTTTTTTTGAGACAGAGCCTTAAGCTGTCACCCCTGGGTAGAGTGCCATGGCATCACAGCTCAGAGCAACCTCTAACTCCCAGGCTCAAGCAAGTCTCCTGCCTCAGCCTCCCAAGTAGCCAGGACCACAGGCACCCGCCAATGCCCGGCTATTTTTTGGTTGCAGCCGTCATTGTTGTTTGGTGGGCCTGGGGTGGATTTGAACCTGCCAGCTCAGGTGTATGTGGCTGGCGCCTTAGCCACTTGAGCCACAGGCACCGAGCCTTATCTCTGTCTCTTAATGAAAAAATTCAGGGCATTCTTATTATAGAGTTGCCAGATACAACGCAGAACTGACATGGGAACCCGAGGACTACAGTTTTAGTATAAGGATGAATGAAAAATAAACTTCTCAGGTGAAAGAGACAAGAACAAATTATCTTGGTCTGAGTCCTGGCATAGGGTAGTGTACATCAAAATAACAACAAAAAGCTCCTCTGAGAATTGGCAACCATACGCTGGAGCTCATATGGATTTATAGTCAGATTCCATGTTACCTGTATATTCTAGAACATCTCAAAGGGAAAAGTCAACCTAAAGTAGTCACAGGTAGGTAGTGTCCCAAAGCAATCGATAGGAGCAAATACAAATTCTCTCTAGAGAAATGTAATCTTAGGGCACTGCCTATGGCTCAAAGGAGGAGGGCGCTGGCTCCATATACCAGAGTGGTGGGTTCAAACCTGGCCCCAGCCAAAATGAAAAAAAAAAAAAAAGAAAGAAAGAGAAATGTAATCTTGACTCAGACCTCAAAGTATTCTCATAGGTAAATTTTTAAGGAAAATGATTACAGTCTAAAACATAAACTACATGGGGAAACCAGTCACTGTGAGAGAAAAGTCCAAAGAAAAAACAGACAGCAGAATCAGACTTACAGAGACTGCAGAGCT
>CAUYTI010157011.1:0-27382 GCA_963575145.1 Galago senegalensis | reverse complement strand
CCTTCATGTCTTTTTCTTAGTTGTTGTGTTAAGACATTTATATTCTACAATTAGAGAGAATCACATGTACGCTTATAGGATGAACCATAGGCTTTCTTTCTAAGTGGGATGGGAAGCACTGGAGCACTCTGAGATCTGTGTGGCTGTGATTCTCCAGCACACACTTGGTGCCCTCCCTGGGGTTGACCTGCATTGTCACGGTTCTGGAGCTCAACCACAGTGAAAACAGAAATGAGAGCTAGGCCCTGCTCTCAGGTAGAATGCCCTGGGCACACAGAGCAAAAGCAGACTGGCCTTTCATGTCTTAAGAACAATCGGTGAAGGCCAATGCTGGGAAACTTAGCCTTGAGGTTCACTTCTTTGTGAGATTTTCACGTTGGTCATTCACAGTTCAGAGAGTTATGGACAAGTTCCTGGTATATAAGACACAGAGGAATTTCATCTTGGGCTTTACCAGCTACATTATTTTTTGACTAGGTTTCCAGAATTAGGACAATTTACTTTTCCTCCTTACAATATTCTGGTGATAAAGGTCTACTTTTATATTGTCAATTTACAAATAAGGAATTCTGAGCATAGTAAAGTTTATATTCAATTAGCAAGTGACATCGTAAGTTCTCTAGAACTCAGTTATGATCTATATTTACCAAACTACATTAGAATATTTTTAAAGTCATCAGCATTAGTATTGAAATGACAAAGGGGGCAACTTAAAATTAAAGATATATACATATATATACATATTATATTATATAGTATAATTTTTTATCTTCAGTTAAATGTGTGGCTCTTTATCAAGTAAAGGGATGCAATTGTTTTTATTTGTGTAAACAGAAAATGCTACTTTTGAGTATGACTTTGTGAACAATAGGAAGGACTAATTAGCATTGGTGGTCACGCTTAGCAATCAAGTTGAAAGGGGAGAGAGAGAGTGGTGACATTTCATAACCAAACAAAAAGTAGGCTTAAGATTGTGTTCCAAAAAGGCAAATTAATAAATGTCCTTACGAGGAAAGACAAGTGTGAAAACCTTATCTCTGATCCCAAAGGAAATGAAACCACTTAATGGATGCTATTAAATTATAATGAAATATTAAAAGAGTATAAACATTTGTATAATGCTAACAAAACTGTGTGCTATGATGATAGAAGAATGGATTTTGTAACACTGGCTAAGCAAGACTTAAATAATGTATTGTTTCACAGCAAGACATAAGTTACAAAACAGTACAGCCTAGGTCAACGTGTGAACCTAAAACGTCTCATTGATGATGTAACAAGTTAAATTTAGCTGGATAAAGGGATGTTCAGCCTGAGGAACTGTAGCTTGTGTCTGAATCAACAGACCCAAGAGGGGGCTGTTGGGAGAAACAGTAACGTCCTGGTGCTAGAAGATCAGCCAAGTCTTATAGGCTTGGGTAGCCTCAATATGTCTGCTATTTCTTGTGTCCGGAAAGATTTCTACAACCGTGAGAGGGTGTCAAAATATGTTGCTGAAATTCTAGGAAAGCATCCAAATTAATAGAACTATAGCCTAGGAAGAAAGAGAATAAATATAGAAATAATAAAGAAATATAGAATAACGACAACAGAGTAGTACCCTGTCTCAAAAACACATAAAAACCTGAAGACATTGACAAAACCCTTAGTGTTCATTCTTTACAAAAGGATTAAAGATTTGTGCTAGATATGCTATGATAATTGTATTTTTATATACTTTATTTTGTTGCTTATGGAATTTGAAATATTCAAATAAAACAGTCACATCAAATTTATATCTGTTGTTGAAACACTTTAAAGGAATTTAATTAAGTTAGTAATCATTGTTAATGTTGTCGAAGTCAAATATAGAGATGAATCTCTGAAATTACAACACTGTATTTGTGAAGAAAGAATTGCAATTCAAGGTATACATGCAGACCAGGTGGTCTGAAGAACAAGGAAATGTTAAAGGCTTTATTATAAAAAAGAGGGAGAGAGAGAAATGTTATGTATTGCCCTTTGAGAAAGTTCATTGATAACAGGACGTTTTGGGGTGGTGGCCAGCTCGGACTGGTGAGTCGCAGGAGTTGGGTAATTACAACAGGTTGTTTCAATAGCCATTAAATAAAACTGGTTTCAAGTTATAGCAGGCAGTTTCAGCAGTCAGCCTTGCAGAGAATCACATTTTTGGAGCAATATTATGGGCCCCTGGTGTCTTTTCCTCTGGCCTCTTGGCTCTTTTCAGTATAGTGTGACAAGAATGACCCAATACAAATGACCTATTTTCACAATGTTCTTTAAAAGAATGCTTTCTCTGTGTATTATATATATTTACATATATGTTTTGTAAATTTAATTCCATTTTAAATTGCTTTCTTTTTTATATATTTACATATGTGCTTTATTTACATATATTGTATGAAATATGTAATATATTATACACACATATATACACAATAGATCTAATACATTTTTCATTAAGGAAAGTACTCTTCCTCAAGGGAAATGCTTCAGAAATTAAAGAATCTTACCAGCACCAAGATTTCCTGGGAATAATTGGTACACTGGACAAGTATTCTTGGGACATAGTCACAGTAAGAAGTTCATAACTATCAAACATCAAGTGGGAATAGCTCATTCATATACGAGAATTTTTGGGAGGTCTTTGTCGCTAGAGACCACTGTTGTAGTAACTTCATGTGAAACCATTGATTCTTATTATATTAAGCAAAAAGGCATGCAAACAGGGTGTTGGAGTACACTTTCTTCTAGGTTGAGTCTAGCAATTGCTCAGATGTTGACTCTCTGGAACATTTTTTTTTTCCCTGCAGTTTTGGCTGAGCATATGGGGATGGTGCCCTACTCCTTGAGCCACAGGTACCACCACTGGAACATTTTGTTTAACTGAGCTTGGCAGTCTATTCAGACTTAAAAGCTATGAGAATATTGAGCCCATTTGGGTTTGTTTCAGAAGAACAGATTAGTAGGAACTACTTAGGCTCCAATGGGTCATAGTCTGTAGAGCACTTTTCTGTAGACCTTGCTTTAGAATCAAGTGAGACTACTTAATAAAATGTAAATGCATAGACCACATTCCAGGTATACTAAATTCTAACTTCTGAGGATGGGGCCTGGGAATCTAGGTTTTTAACAAACTCTCCAGATGATTCTTAACGTGTATCAAAATTTGGGAACCACCACACTAAAGAAAGGATAATGGGACTTTGGGTGAATTCAACACTGTAGCCGATTGAACAAATTCACCATTGTTTCCTTAGGACTTTAAACCGTATGTGCTGTATTTACATTTCTATGTCCTCTCTTCTCAACATGTTTTATATCTCTTTTCAAGTGACAAGTTTCTATTTCAAACTTCTTTTCAAATGACTCCCATACAATTAAGTAGCCATTTTGCTGGAATTAAACAGTTGGTCTGGCATGGAGTTGTTGTGGTGGAGAGATAATAGAGAAGTAGAAATTGAACAGCTCCCCATCTGCATTTAATACCATGAATTTTGTCTGAGATTGGGGGCGGGAAAGAGGGGGGGATCATAGTTGAAATAGAACTGTTGTTAACCAAAGGAAGACGCAGTCTAATTGAGGGTAGGGGTTAGGCAGGAGGGGCTGGGTTATGCTGTCTAACAAATGTCCTCAACTTTCAGTTTCACAATGAAACAAAAATTCATCTGTCACACACGTAAAGTTATCAAAGTTCATTAAAGTTTCAAAAGACTGTTCCCTGAACATGGGCCCAGCATTCAAGGCTGCTTTGATCTTATAATATCACTGTTTTTTTTTCTTAAATTTCAGTTAAATAATGAGGGTACAAAAGATTAGGTTACACAGCTTCACATTTTTTAACATGAGGATTCCTCCATGAGCAGCGCAACAGGGGAAGAAAGTTAAGGGTCTTATACTCGTAATTAATGCTCTTTCCCATAATGCACTGGTCAGATAGTGCTGACAAACGTAGTCACAGGGTCTTGCCCAACTGTGGAGATGGGATGGAGCTTGGGGAAATGAAAATATTGACTGTGTCCTAGAGGAGAAGAAAACAAAGTGGGAAAGCAAACTAACAATCTCTATTACAGACAGTCACAGTGGGAAGTGCTTCTGGGAAGGGGATTAGCCGTAATGTGAGAAGGGAAATGAACAGAATCTAGGACTTTAATTACTATTTCTCCTTGTCTCTCTCTCCTCCCTCTCTCTTCCCTCTGTCTTCCTTCCTTTCAGTGTAATAATGTGCAGCTGTCACTCATCTAAAAACTGATCAGAAGAAAATTCTAAGGACTCAGTACTCAGGATAATTCCCAAACCCCCCAGGGTGGCCTACAATATCCTTTTATCCAGATCTTGTTTTCTAGTTTCCAGCCCCAAACCTCAGACATGCTCAGATTTTAATATGGGCAGTTCCTGGTTACAAATGCAACAGGTTCTATAGGTTTGATCTTCAGTTGTATTGTGTGTAAGTTGGAACAGGCATATTTACCTGTTATGTGTAATGGTCTCCATTCTTAAGTATGAGTTATAAGTCAGATGCTTGTAACTCATGCCTGTGTATAAAAGAATCAAAAAGTTTTTGGAGAATTGCCAAAAATTTAGATTCCCTGGCCTCTTCCTCAGAGATTAGGATTTAGTATATCTGGGGTGGGACCCAAGAATTTGCATTTTAGTTAATGCAATTCAGGTGATTCTACAGCCGGGTTCCACAGACCGCTTAGGGGGAAGAGCTCTACAGAAAGTAAAGTGCTAAAGCCTAGGCATTTGCTCTCAGTGTAATCTCATGAGCTGATCCCATTCTCATTCCTGGTCTTTGCTAACAGGGATGTCTACTTACCAGTTTTCTACCTCCACTATTCTCTCCTACTTGCCTAAGTCTAACTTAGCCCTTCTGGTGTCATAGATTGACTTTCTCTGGGTAACTTCCTTGAAACCCAGGTCCTCAAACCTGGGATTAAGGATGCTCACGTGTCATGCCTTTTTAATAGTATTTACCTCCGCCTATGTAATCACCTGATTATATTCTTGTTCATTACTAGAATATAAGTTATTAAGTGCTAGAAATGTGTTATCATGTTTATGATTGCATCCTATTTTCTAGCTGAGTGACTGACACATAATTAGTGCCCCCAGCATGCTAGATAAAAGAAAGATATAAGAGAATGGCTTTAAAAATAGTAATGGCAAGAGATCAGAAAGGTTTTTCAGGGAATCAGTAGGATTGGCCCAACAGGCAACAATATGATACTATCTTAAGTTTAAAAGGCATAATTAAAGTGAATTGGACACCTTGTATTAATCAAAAAACATGATGGGTGTAACTGTCTTCAACTCACCTTAATCCCAAGAGAATCTTCGTGTTCATCCCCCTTTAAATCTCTACAAATGGGCAATCATGATTTTTCCCTTTTAAGTGGTAGACTAAAGACCGCTTTTTCATTTCCCTTCTAGGAATCACACAAAACAACATAGACAACAAGGAATAATAATAGAAACTTTTCTTCAACAAAACTAGGAGATTTCTGCCACACTGCTACTCAGTATCTGATGACATAGTAGAATAACAAGAATGGAGTAAGTCACACCTGTGAAGGAAAACACCCAAATAAGCTACCTTATGGGCCTCAGGTCTCTGCAAAGGCTGAAGAATTAGATGGAAAAAATAATGTGGGCTAAAAACAAGAGTGTTGGTTAGAAACCTGTCAAAGAAGAGTTCGAATAATACGTCCCACCTTATAGGTGGGTGTCAATCTTTTCTCCAACCCCAAGAAAGGTGGGAGGCTTGTTCTTTGGTGAAATTAAACCAAAATAGATTTGACTTATTAGGCACAGAGAAGGTGAAATATTGCAAACTGCAAAGAGAGTTCATATTGAATAGTGGGATCCCCACCATCCCTTCTCCCCCCCAACTAATGTTGGGTCTTTCTCAGAGAAACTAGAAATCTTAGCAAGAAGACCTGTGGATTTGAAATTTAGAACATTTGCTAATAAAATATCTGAATTGCTACCCAGTCACTCTGCAGTTAAGTCAATTGATCAAAAGCCATTCAAATGCACCATAGAACTTCGTGCCCACTTTTTAGTGCTTCACAACTAAAAATCCACAGCGAGTATGTCAAGGCACGCCAGTGGGGGGAAGGGAAAGTCTTTTTCTAAACAAGTCCAAAAGTCTGACAACCATACTTGCCACCCTGAGCTTACACTGGCACTGCACAAGCATCGCCCTGAGGTTTCATAACTGGTATCTCACCACTGTGTTCAGGTCAATGTATAGGTGGTGTCCTGCTGAGTGTCATTCACTATTGTTACATGTTTTTGTGTGCCCTTGTAAATTAGAGCAATAAACATTAAATGTCTTGTTGAACTTGGCAAGAGTTGAAGTATAATCACAGAAATGTTAATCCATTTATGTTTTATGTTTATGGAGTAACGCCACGAAACAAATGGCATCATGCAAATGGATTAAATATTTTATGTAAGGAGGAGAAAGTGTCACTGGTGAAGAGAAGGTAGGGTTGCCAGTAGTGAGCAGAACTGGTGAAAACATTGCAAAAATTCTTTAAAGTCATCAGCTAAGGCCAAGTGCAGTGCTCACACCTGTAATCCTAGCACTCTGGGAGGCCCAGGTGGGTGGGTTGCTTGAGCTTACCAGTTCGAGACCAGCCTGAGCAAAAGTGAGACCTCATCTCTACTAAAATTAGAAAAACTCAGGCAAGAGATCGCTTGAGCCCAAGAGTTGGAGTTTGCTGTGAGCTAGGATGCCACAGCATTCTACTAGAGGTGACAGCTTGAGACTCTGTCTTAAAAAAAAAAAAAAGTCATCAGCTGACTTTGAGAAGCACAGCAGACCAAATAAACATGGATAGAGAAACAGGAAAATCTTAACTAAAATCTTGGCATGAGAAAGATGTGGCTCTTGTATCATGACAGTGTACCAGCTCACACAGCACTATGTGTGAGGGAGTTTTTAGCCATTAAACAAAGAACTGAATTGGAAAACCCTCCCTACTCACCCAATCTGGCCTCCAATGACTTTTTTCTTTACTCAAAGATAAAGGAAATATTGAAAGGAAGACATTTCGATAGCATTCAGGACATTAAAACTAACATAATAATACCTCTGCTCGACATTCTAGAAAAAGGGTTTCAAAATTGCTTTGAGGGGTGGACTAGGTGTTGGCATCAGTGCATAGCTTCCCAAGGGGAGTATGCTGAAGGTGACCATAGTGGTGTTCAGCAATAAGGCATGTTGGCATTTTTCTAAGATGAATTTGTAAGCTTAATTGTCAGATCTCATAGTCTTGCTACTCCTGGTCATCTATACAGAATGAAACAGAGTTTAATCCCTACTTTGCTCCAAAAATTGATTTGAGGTAGATCAGAGAGCTATTATAAATTTCAAAGAAAAATTATAAAGTTCTAGAACCACCTTGAGGTAGGTACAGATTTCTTAGAATTCAAGAAGCACAAATTTAAAACTTTGAAATTTTAGATGAGTATTTTCTAATATATATTACACATTCCTTTTCTAAACAGAAGCAGATTATATTTTACTCTTTTGAGATGATTCAGGATCCTCATTACAAACCTTAGCTATGACACTGGCTTCTGATAAAACATTGCCATTGGAACTTCATAGATATTATAGGTCTATTTACTAAAAGTAACCAGAGACTGAGGCACTGTATTTTGTTTTGCCTTTTCATTTTGTGATACTTTGTGTATCTTCTATTTTGAATCCTCTGTACTGTCAGGATTCTGGCTGTCACTCCTTATTTTATGTTATAAATCAGTTTACATCTTAAAAATGTTTGTATCTGCCTTCCCCCACTAGATTACAGCATTTATGAAGGCAAAACTATTGCTTTTTCACCATCTGATTCCTACCTAGTGCCTAGTAAAGTAAGCCAACAAATTCTTGTTAAAGTAGCAACAAAACAGTATTAGACAAACCTGGAAATCAACTAATCTTCTTACACACTCCATAAAAGAAGAATAAGATAGTTCTGAATAACAAACTTTGCTCTTTGTATTAATTATTTGTATATGTTTTAAAATATGAAATTTGTGATACCTATTTTAGGTTTTTAGGGGTTTTATGGTCTACTTTTTAGTAGTTGCTCTGGTTCCTGGCTATGTACCCACTAAAGACCTTTGCTGGGTACATAATTTCAAATAGGTCAAGTGTAACAGTGCAACTTTTCATTGTTTATTAATTATTTCAGGCTGCACAGTCAATACACTATTGGTGGCTTTAAGCTTAGCAGTAGAGGAGGTGCTACCCAGAATAAGAAGTGAAATGCAAAGTCATTGCTTTTAGGCAGTCTGTGAAAGTGTTACAGACACTATAAGATTTCCAAGAAGATCTGAGAGAGAAGGCCAGGTAGCGTCACGAGGCTTATTCAATTGGAGTGCCAGGTAGCTTATTCAATCATAGTGCCAGGTAGCGTCACGAGGCTTGTTCAATTGGAGCACATTAAGTGAAAAAGGCCTATTATGTGCTGGTCATACAGATGTAGTCAACACAAAAAATAACTTCTTGCTCTTCTGATGTATACTGGTTCCCACGTTAATGATAGTTTAATGGTTCAACTTAACGATATTTCAACTTTATCATGGTGAGAAAGTGATGTGAGTTCAGTAGAAACTGTATTTCGTGTACTCTTAAGACCATTCTGCGTTTCACTTTCAGTACAGTGTTCAATAAATTACATGAACTATTCAGTATTTTATTATAAAAGTGGCTTTATGTTAGATAATTTTTTCCAATTCTAGGCTAATCTAAGTGTCCTGAGCAAGTTTACCGTAGGCTAGGCTAAGCTGTCTGGCAGGTTAGATGCATGAAATGCATTTTTGACTTGTGATATTTTGAATTTGCCATGAGTATATCAGGAAATAACCTTGCTGTAAGTCAAGCATCATCTATATTCTATGAGGAAGAGAGACTGATGTATAGAAATAAATGAACTTGCAAGAAAAACATCACAGTAGTTAAGTTCTGTTTAGAGAAACAGTGATATTGTGGGGAACTTTAGTCTACAGGGTCAAGGAAGTCTTCTCTAAGGAATTGGCATTTAAGCTGTGGGGAAGAGGAACCAGTGGTGCAAATGTGGTGGTGTAGCTCAGAAGGCAGTTCTGAAAGAGGAACCAGCTGGTGCAAAGGCTTTGAGGAGGGAGCACACTTGGCTGGTCAGAGCTGGAAGGTCAAGCAGTTGAAACTTGGTGGGTGACAGGGAAGGAGGAATTAAATGAAGCCAGACAGGTAGGCAGAGTCCAGATCACCCAAGGTTCTGGGAATCAGGGTGAGCAGCTTGGCATTAGTTTCAGAGTATAATCAAAACCCATTGGGGAGATTGAAGCAGGGAGACACATGATATGATTTATTTTTATAAAATATCACCCTTGCTGATGCGTATGTACAGAAAGGAAGGCGAAAGCAGTGCAACTTACTTAGATAAGAAAAATTGGAGAAGAGGCCAGATTAGGGAGGAAAGAGGCAGTGGTTCTGTTTTAACCTTGATAACGTTCAGGTACCTTAAAAGAGCTATCAAATAGACAACGGGTTATAGCAATGTGGAATTCTGAGGAAAGATCCACGCTGAATATACCAAGATTCAAAGGGCATCTATCTGCCTATAGATGATATTGAGAATGCTTAGAGTTGTGGGATGAGGGGTTCCCAGGAAAGCTGTGTGGACCAGTGTTGTTCAACAGGAAAACAGTCCATGCCACACATGTGAGTCATAGGTATGATTTTAAATCTTCCATTAGCTACACTAAATAAAAGTAGCCATATTAAGAAATTAAAAAGAATCAGGGGACATTAATTTTAATAATAGGTTTAATTCAAATATGTATAATATTATAATTTTAATATGTAATTAATATAAAAGTCACTTTTGTATTACTAAGACTTTGAAGCATGCTGTGTGTGTGTGGCTAGTGGTTATTGTATTGGGAAATACAAGGACAGAGAATAGGAAAAAAAACCAGGAAATACCCCAGGCCACAACAATATTCAGAAGTCGAGCTCTGACAAAGTGAGGAAGAGGCTATCTATGGAGGGCGGAGTCACAGAGACCAAGAGAAGAAAGCGTTTCAAGTAAAAAATAGTGGCCAACTAGACCAAATGTTTCTGATTCAGAGAAGTCCAGTGAGCACAAACAAGCAATCCCTAGGTTTGGCAATGTGGAGGTCATTGCTGATCTCAATAAAAGCTGGCTTAGTACTGTGGCAAGGAAAGATGCCCCACTTCAGTGGACAGGGAGACAGAGTAAGGACGATGAGGAACAGGACTACAGTCAACTTTTTAAAGAACTTTGCTATGTAGGGAAACATGGGGGATGAGGAAGGAGTTGCAAGGAATGTGGGTTTAAGTTTATTAGAGCATGTTTGTGTATCAATCTGGATAAATTAGCAGAGAGGATAAGAGCCATAACGCAGAAGAGAGAAAGGAGAAGGGATAATTATAAGAGCAGATTCTAGGAAACAGTGAGAGGTTGACATCCAGGGGAAAAACAGAGGTATCCCCTTTACCAGGAGTGAACACCCTTTTTTCAAAATAATATGAGGGGAAACACAGTATCTTCAGTGTAGGCAAGTTAGGAATTTGAAAATGGGAAGAAAAGAGAGTTCTTTGCATAATGTCTGCTTCTATTTTCTTAGTGAAATAAAAGACAAGGTCAAGGGTGGAAGGTCACAGGTGCATGATATTTGAGGAAAGAGGAAAAAAGTAAAATAAAGATTTGAAGAGTAAAAATTGTAGGTTGTCTACTTTAGTACCTATTTGAGATTTATGTTCACATCTTTTTTTTTTTCCTATCTAGAAATATTTAGCTGTGTGGATTGCAGGCTCAGAGTAGGTAATAGTAGGGTTTAGTCATGTTTGGGCTTAGCCTAGTTGGTTCTGCAAAAGAAAGAGGGGCTGGTGATTCAAGAGTGTTTATAAAAGAATGATTATAATAATGGATGAGGAACTCTTCGTTGGCTAAAGAGGAAAGAAGGACATGAGTAGGCTCACTGATTATAGCAACCACGGATTGGTCATCTTGATGAAGTGAAGCATTTTTGGAGTAAAAGTAAAAGAAGCAGGCTAGAAATATAAGAGTTGGTGATTGAGAAAACAAGGCACTTGAAATTGAGATTTTTGAGGTCATACGGTCAAGGGCATGAGTATGGGGTTGGATAGATGAAGTAAAATGAAGGAATAGATTGTTGGAAGTGTAAAAGTTGAGGAATGGGGTGGCCAGAGGGATGGATGGGTTATCCACATGGATACTGAAGCTTCTAAGAATGCTGAGTGTCATAGTGGAGCAAGTAGAAGACAGTCTTGTGCCAAAGTCATTGAACAGGGGAGCACTCAGGAGTTGGTAGTTAACTGTGACAAGGAAGGGTTCTGGGTGGTTAAAGGAACTGAGGATTTTTAAAGTAAGAGGAAGATGACCTTGAAATTGAAATTGGCAGCAAGGATGGGGTGTAAGTAAGGGGAAAAAAGAGCCTCCACTTATGAGAGTCAAGATTCAGTACGGCAACAGGTGAGGGCAACGATGGCAGCATTGCCTAAATTCAGAAGACACCATTTACCTAGGAGATAACATGAATGACACACATCCAAAGCGGCCAGGGAAAATTTAGAGAAGTTGAAGAGTAGAAGGACATCTTCTTAGGACACAAAAGTTCCACAGGGCCTAGGGGAAGGAATGGGAGAGTTCATAGATATGCAGAAATGCCAGGAAATAAGACCCCAGTGGTTATGAGTGGCCCAAGAGGCTCAAGCTTCCTGTACTTCATCTACAGGCTGATTCCTAAACCATTTGTGCTGTTCAATGTAATTTTCCCAGGCTTCTTTTTTGTTAGAATTTTTTTTTTTTTTTGAGACAGAGTCTCACTTTGTTGCCTTCAGTAGAGTGCCATGGTGTTGTAGCTCACAGCAACCTCAAACTCTTGGGCTCAAGCGATCCTCTTGCCTCAGCTTCCCTAGTAGCTGGGACCACAGGTGCCCGCCACAATGCCTGGCTACTTTTATTTGTTTGTTTTGTTTTGTTTAGCAGGCGTGGGCCGGGTTGGAACCCACCAGCCCACAGAGCATGTGGCCATGCCCTAACCACTGAACTATGGGAGCCCCATTATAATTTTTAAATCATGAGATTGGAGACAACTTATCTCTAGGACTCTGTTTTCAGTCAGCAACAGCTTGAAGTCCTTCAGCTGCAGGTATTTTGGAGTCTGGCAATCTCCCCAAACAGGCAATATCAGGCAAATTGGTGTGATTTCTGGCCGTCACTGCTCTTCTCTTGCCTCTGGAAGCATGTAAGGAAAAGTCAGGTTACTTGGTCACAGGCCCAGCTGCACATAGGTGTGCAGGTGTCCCCAGCATTAGTTTTTGGAGTAGTCCTTCTGTTGCCCATCCATGAGTATTTCCATTTGACCTCACCTGAGCTTGCATCCATGAGCAGAGTTTACACAGTCTGTGACCCCAGATGTAAAATACCTTTCCTTTCTTTCCAGAGGTGATGGACTGGGTTAGTTTTCCTACAGTTTTTTGAGTTACCAGATAGTTATCATAAGTGACTAATGCCTGCTTTGGAAAACATTGCAAATGAGGTAGGAGTGTTGAATCCAAACACCTACTGCCTTGAACATTAGCAGACAGCATTTATGCATTGCAAAGAATCAAGGCCTACACCTCCTTGTCCTGCTATACCACTGCCTGCCTGGTAGCCTCCCACATTCTCCCTGAGGTCAACTTATCTCTTAGGTGCTATCCAGATCTATATGTCTCATTCAAGGGCACCCTGGGCTCTGAACCACTCTTCACTGCCTTCCTCTGAAAATTAAGTTCCCACCAAGCTAATAAGGCCCCCATATACATTCTGCCCACTCAAAGAAGACCTATCAGTGATGGCATTCAAAAAAGTGAAATTTGAAACAGACAGTGAAATAAATCCTATATTGAGTTCAAATCCTCATCCTAGGATTTAACTAACTGTGAACTTGGGCAGGAGACTCAACTTCTCTGATTCTCAGTTTTGATGTTTGCAAAATGGTGATAATAACATTACTCACTTTATACAGCTACAGATTGAGCATCCCTCATACAAGAATGAATCTGAAATCCAAAATGCTCCAAAATCCAAAGCTTTTGGAGCCCCAAGATGATGCCCCAGGTGGAAAATTCCACATATAACCTACATAACATAAACTTTATTTCATGAACAATAGTACTAAGAATAAATGTACAAAATAGCTTTCGGGTTTTCTGTGCAGTATATATGAAATATAAATGAATTTCATGCTGAGATTTGGATCTCATTCTCAAGATATGTCGTTATATACGTGCAAATATTTCAAAACTTAAAAAAATGTGAAATTTGATATATTTCTGCTCTCAAGTATTTTGGATAAGGGATACTCAAACTTATTGGGAGGATGAAATGAAATGGTATATGTAAGTTGTTTACAACTTAGAGGTAGGTAAATTATCCACAACTGACTGTTATTAAGATTCTAAGATTCTTACCATGACACCCTGGCAATGGATCGCTTTTCTGTTCAAGGCTAACAGTTTCTGGGGAGGGTGCTAGTCACGTCAGACTGGGCTCTCTCAGTCCCAAAACTTTTAAGAGCCTTTCAGCAACTGCTGGAGGATAAGAGAGGGGAAAATCTGGTTACTCTCCCTTTTACAGAAAATGTGCTGATGCTAACTCAGCCTCAGAGAGCTGCTTTCAGGGGATTAGGTGGGCTCCACATGGCAAAAGATAAAACTTTACGACTGAATTGTTGAGCATTTTCCTTTGGCAAAAAGCTCAAAGGGACCGTTTTTAAAAAATCTTTTGCTGGTATATAATTTAAGCATTATACTAAAAAGTGAGGAGGAAGCATTTTTCATATCAGGCTTTCTTTGCCAACCACAGAGAAGGAGGTATCTGGTTCCTACTGTTTATAAAAAACAGGTGAGATACTATAAATCATGTCAGAAACCCAAACTCAATGCAGTATTCTCCTTTCCACTCCTGACCTTACCTTGATGCATTGTTCCTCTAGCTTAGCTTTACTTTGCCTTTACTGAGTGTACACGCAGCTACCTTCTAGCTCCTGTTACAATACCTCAGTGGTGCCAGGCTTGGTGCAGAGATACCAAAATGAATCAGTCAAAGGCTGTGTCAGAGGCCTCCTCATCCATGTTGGGAGGTAGGAGCCAGGCATCTGTGAGGTCCAGGGTCAAAGACAGGCCTGGTTCTGGGCTAAGGGGGGTGTGGAGAGGAGACGATGGCAAGGGGAAAGGAGGGAATATGTGTTGGGCACCTCCCGTGTGCCAGGCATGGTGCCAGACACTCCCATTTGACCCTCATGAGCTATCCCAATCTTACAGACAGGCAAAAAGATAAATTTAAAAAATGGAATTTAGTTGCAGAACAGTGCCAACAGGAGAGGACATTATAACAATAATTAATGGGATAATTTCTGAATACTCTCCCTATCTTGACTTCATCTTGTTTTCCTATTATACAATGAACATAGCTAACAACAATGAAACATAGCTGTTTCTTTATGTGCCAGCTACTGTCCTCAGTTTTATATATACAAACTCATTTAATCTAGCTGGGGGTGGGTATTACAATCCTCATTCTACAAACTGGATAATGAAAACACAGAAATGTCAAGTTGCTTGCCCCAAGTTTTACAGCTCATGACAGGAAGAAGCCCGGATGCAATAAGCAGAGAGGTGGACTCTCAGCTCTTAATTACTCTCTATATTGCCTTTTTGGGTTATTTTTCTTGACACTTATTTTTTTATTTAAAACAATAGTTTTTTAATGTCTCTTTGTAGATTTCAAATCCTTCTATTTGAAGAAGAACCCAGGAATAATACATGTATATGTTATGGCAATGTGATGCTTTTTTCTTAATTCATCATAGTCAGAGGATGAAGGAAAGTAGAAAGAAATTGAGAAAGAGTTCTCCATCATATTTTCCATCCATTTCCATCTTTACATAAAAACAGATGAATACATCCATGAACACAAAGTACAGCTGCATAAATTCTAGAACAAACAGGCGGAAACTAAGCAGAGTTCAGGCATACTATGTCCTAGAACATGGGCAGCATGGATTGACAGTGTTTCCATGGCTCTTTATTTTCACTTATTTAATCCATTCATCTAGATTATCTATTGAGAGCCACTGTGCATGTGGTTGTGCCTACACACACACATGTGTGTGTGTGTATTTGAGGGTGTTTTGTTGACTAGGCACATTCTCTGAAATCACTGCATGTCAATCTCTTCTTTTTACTCTGACACATATTCACACTGCAAACACACACAGTCTCTCTCTTTCTCTGTCTCATCTTCTCTCCTTTATACTCAGACATCTGAGCAGAGAACCCTTACAGCACATGCATGCTACTGGCATCCTACCCAATAAGGGTCTCCTTTTTGTTTAGTGATGAGCTCTGACCATACTTGGGGTGATGATATACTTAGCTTCAGGGCTGTTTTTCAGTTCTCTTTACAACTGGGGGTGATCCTTCCTAATTTTGTCCAGATCCTTGGTGACTTTGTCTTTAATTTTGTTAGTTTCTTGAGACATTTTTGAACTTCTTTTTGCTGGTTTTCCACTTTTTCTTCAATTCCATTCATCTTATTTGCCATCAATATTCTGAATTCCATTTCTATCATTTCAACAATTTCTTTATGGTTGGAAAAAGCTCCCTTATGATCCCTTAGGGGAGTTGATCTGTTCTGACTTACATGTTTCTGGGGTTCTTTTGCTGATTCTTCCTTACCTGTGTTTTTTTTTTCTTTCTTTCTTTTCTTTACTCTTTCTTCTTCTAACTCTAGGCTATAGGGTTGAGTTAGCCCTGTTTGCTCTGACTTCCTTCCTGCTGCTTCTTCTCTCTGCTAGGAGTATCCCACCTGGTGACTCTGTGCCTTTACAGCACTGTCTCTGAGTGGAGCCTTCTGAATGGTGGCCACAGTCTGCGTGGAGCTGTCTCAATGGCAGCATGGTCTGAGCGGAGCTGTCTGAGTGGCACTGAGTGGAGCTGTCTGAGTGGAGTCATCTGAGTGGAGCCATCTGAGTGGAGTCACCTAAGAGAAACTGTCTGGTGGAGCCATCTGAGTGGAGCCGTCTAAGTGGAGTCATCTAAGAGGAGCTGTCTGAATGGAGCCATCTGAGTGGAGCCGTCTGAATGGAGTCATCTAAGTGAAGCTATCTGGTGGAGCCATCTGAGTGGAGTCATCTGAGTGGAGCCATCCGAATGGAGCCATCTGAGTGGAGCTGTCTGAGTTGAGCTGTCTGAGTGGAGTCATCTGAGTGGAGCTATTGGAGTGGAGCCATCTGAGTGGAACCATCTGAGTGGAGTCATCTGAGTGGAGCCATCTGAGTGGAGCTGTCTGAGTGGAGCCATCTGAATGGAGCCGTCTGAGTGGAGCTGTCTGAGTGGGGCCGCCTGAGTGGAGACACCTGAGAGGAGCTGTCTGGTGGAGCCATCTCAGTGGAGCTGTCTGAGTTGAGCTGAGTTGAGTGGAGATGAGTGGAGCTGTCTGAGTTGAGTTGAGATGAGTGGAGTCATCTGAGTGGAGCTGTCTGAGTTGAGCCATCTGAGTGGAGTCATCTGAGCGGAGCTGTCTGAGTGGAGCCATCTGAGTGGAGCTGTCTGGTGGAGTCATCTGAGTGGAGCCATCTGAGTGGAGCTGTCAGAGTGGAGCTGTGTGAACGTAGCTATCTGAGGAGAGCTGTCTGAGTGGTGGCATCTGTTCACACACTCCCCCTTTTCTCAGGAGAGGCTACAAAAGGAGTTCCCAGTAGACCATGGTCTTGGAGAGTCTCTCCCCTTGCAGCTAGGGGTGGGGTAGTCACTGAGACAGAGCAGATGTTGTTGGGTGGGAGATCTAGAAAATCTCTGAGGAGGCACATAGACAGCTCCTCCCCCTTGTCCTTCCACCTTTCTGCCTAGAATGTGAACATGGTACATCTGACTTTGACACTCATCCTGGACCACGTGGTAACATAGATGAATGCCCTGTGTATGGCTAGAGGAAAACGAAAACAGAAAGGACGGCGTGTGAGTCCTATGCTGCCTAATGCTAGACTCCTTTCATACAACAGTGAAACAAAGTTTTATCTCCTCGAATCCATCCTTTCTGGCCTCTGGTCTTTGTGGTTAGAAGCCAAGCACAACTTCTGGCCAAAAGAAGATTTAATATTTTTTTATAGCAAATGAAAATAAGAAAAAAAGAAAATAAATAAATGAGGGATTTTCTGAAAGAATTTAAGTTTTGCATCCTCATCTTTTAGATTAAATAGTGAACCCAAAAGATTGTTAGTCAAGAAAAAGAAAAGTCCTTTATTTTGTCATTTAGAAAAAAAAAACAGTTAAATTTTAATGGGCCACTCTCAAGAAGAAGAATATCTCCCAGGAGAATTCTAGCTTGAATGCTCCCCCCACCTTTTTTTTTAGTTAAGTGTTTTCCTTTCACGAATCCTTTTTTCTTTTTGGGTTTGTTAACAGAATTTGTCAATTTTACATGGCATCTTCAGTAATTCCACTAGCTCTCTGTCTCTGCACTTAGCATTTTGAAAAAAATCCCAGAGCAATTCATCTTTCCCTCTATTGGCACTTACAGGAAAGTCTCAATTCCTCCTTGTGAAAACCAAATGCTTTTCAACATAACTGGTGTTAACTGAGTGGGTAGCTGGAGCCTGAAAAACACAACAGTGGTTGAATGGATGTGTGTGACTTGTGAAGATCTTTTTTTCGGGAGTTTCCTGGGAGTTTTGCATGTTTTCTTCTGTCAGGATTCCTCTGGTATATCATTAATTCCCTGCAGTGTAAAACTGGAAACAGGGAGCCTCCAGGAGGCAAGAGAAGTGAGGGGGAAAGTGTTTAGAAGACAGTGGTGTGCTATAAACATTTAACAACTGGTTTGGGAGTGGGGAGGAAGACTGATCTGCAGCCTTCTCCAGTTTCGATGGTGTGAGTATGCTCACCATGGCTGATTTCAGCTACCAGGCTAGCTGAGAGCTAGCTTGTAAATTTCCTGAGCAAATTTAACAATCAGCTCTCAGAAGCCTTTGGAGCTATCTCTAGTATTTCCCTGCAGGACGTCGTCTCGGTCATACTACCCAACAATCCTAGGAGGAGGTTTTTATAGGATCATGTTAAAGGTGATGGAACAGAGGCTATGCAATGTTAAGTAACTTGTCCACAGTTTCTGAACCGTTTGGCAGTGCGGCAGGGATTTGCACCTAGGCCTGTCTGATTTCACAGTTGAATTTTCAACTCCTACATTGAAAGAACATGGATAAAATGAAAAGAAAGGGAAAAAAAAGTAAAGTAAAGTAAAAGAAGAAGGCAAACAGTAAGGTGCAGTTTCAGGCTGACCCCAAGCAGGTCCCTGAGGCCTCTCCAAGCAGTGTACTAGGACAGAGGTCAGCACACTGCAGCCCGTGGGCCAAATCCAGCCCCATGACCTATTTTTGAATAGCTGAATGTTTATTACATTTCAAAATAATTGTTAAAAAAGCAAAAATAAAACAAAGAAGAAAATGTGATAGGGCCTGTGATAGAGCCTGAATGTGGCCTACCAGACCTGAAACATTTATACTCTCTGGCCCTTTTTTTGCTCTACTAGGCCTGACATGACCTCACTAGTCTGTCAGTTATAGGGAGGGAAGTAAAGGGAAAGAGAACAGCCACCTTTGGTTAAAATCTCCTACTGCCCCTAGCACTTGCTGTGGGTTATCTAAATTAGTTCTTAAAATAATCCCGAGATGGTTTGCATTTGCTGTCCCCATTTTAGCCAGAGGAAAAACTAAGGCTTCCGGATGAATTTGTTTGTCTAAATTCCCATCTAGGAAGTGGCAGAAATCAGATAGGAATGTAGGCCTTTTAGGCTTTAAATCTTTGTGAAACCCTGTGTGTATTCTTTTCCTCTAGGATTCAGCCCCCAGATTCTGTGTTTCTGAGCTCCTGGCCAGCGTAAGAGAATATTACTTGTGTACCAATATGCAACCAGATGGCCCCTAAAATAATCTTAGGAGTCAAAGTCACATTAGGAACACAGAGGAGGAAGTATATAATTTTACTAGTGAGCTGAGTCCAAGGCTTCACAAAGAAGTTGATGATGATCTGGTTCTCAAATGAAGAGTGTTCAAAGAACAGTATGAAAATCTCTGAGAAGTGTGATAGAGTGAGCATTCTGGGAATTGGTAGGTAATTCTCCCTGATTGCACTGTAGGGCTCACAGTGGAGAGATAGCAGGGTATTCCCCTTAACAGCTAGGTTGGAGCTAGATTAAGAGAGTTGAAAGGTCGATGAATACCCAGAAATGAGACTAGAGAATCGGAAAGGTAGGTTCAGGCCAGGTTTAATGATCAAGACCTGCCTGGACAGAGCCAAAGATGTTGTCTGCCCCGAGGACAGTTGGAGACCTTTATTATATGGGGCCAGTATTTTGGGGAGTGGGGCTTGCTAAGCCATTTGTGGTCTTCTATTCCAGGTAGGAAGGAGGAGAGTTTGTGTGGGGCCACAGCATTAAGCCCCCAACGATAGCCAAGTTCTGGACCTAATATCCTGCTACTTCTCAGTGCTTGGGACAAAAGTGCTGAGTAGAGAGGAATGAAAATGGAGAACAGCATATGTTTCTGGAGTTAGATGAGATTACATATGTAAAAATGCCTGGAACCTATGAGACTGTCTAATGATACTTAAGATGTCTAATAAAATAAGTGTAAGATCTGCCAATAGCTACCTTATTAGAATTTAGCACTAAGGTAGTTATTTTGTATAAAACATTATAATTAACAGAATAACTAGGATCTCTTATAGAATTATTATTATTATTTTTTTTTTGAGACAGAGTCTCACTATGTTGCTATGGCATCACAGCTCACAGCAACCTCAAACTCTTGGGCTTGAGCAATTCTCTTGCCTCAGCCTACCGAGTAGCTGGGACTACAGGCGCTCGTCAACAATGCCCAACTATTTTTTGGTTGCAGCTGTCATTGTTGTTTAGCAGGCCTGGGCCAGGCTCGAACCCACCACTTTTGGTGTATGTGGCTGACACCCTACTCACTGAGCTATGGGTGCCAAGCCAAATTAATATTAAACCTCAATTAATCAAGGGTAAGTCCCATGTTCAACTGTCACTTGGACCTGGCTGGTTATAGCCAGTGAGAGGCCTCAGAAATGGTCCGAGGGTAGGAGCAAGACAGGACTGAGGGAATTTGCTCCCTTCCCCTCTATTTACAGCAGCCACTATATCCCCTCTAAATCTCCTGCTCTCCCCAGCAGCCTCTATATGGTTTCAGCTTCTGACGGATGACTTGGACCCCTTTGAGGTTGCTGTGAGCTGTGATGCCATGCATTCTACTAAGGGTAACATAGTGAGACTCTGTCTCAAAAAAAAAATTTAATTCTATAAGAGATCCTAGTTATTCTGTTAAATATAATGTTTTATACAAAATAACTAACTTATGGAATCTCATAATTCCATGTCCTGCCTTTGTCCCCAAAGCCTTGGGCAGCAGTGGTGTCCTGCTGTTGTTGGTCTCTGATTTGCTTCAGTGTCTGTTGCTGAGTTTTCAGCTATTCTAGCATTTGGGTAATTAATTTCTTGGTTTAAAGCCTCTCTGGTTTCAGTACTCAGAGTGATTTTCATCATTCTGGTTATTTTTACTTTACTAGGTTGTTTCAGTCTGCTCATGCTGGAAAACAACAAAACGCCATAGCTTAGGTGGCTTAAAAAGCAGAAATTTATTTTCTCACAGTTCTGTAGCCTGGAAGTCTAAAACCAGGGTGCAGCTTGGTTGGGTCCTGGTAAAAGCTCTCTTCCTGGCTTGTAGCTGTCCTTCCTTCCGTGTCCTCACAAATAAGAGAATGAGAGAGAAGGGAGAGAGCAAGCTCTTGGGTATCTTCCCTTGTAAGGGCACTAATACTATCATGAGAGCCCCACCCTCAAGCCCTCCTCTAAGCCAATTACCTCCCAAAGGCCCCATCTCCATACCATTATACTGGGGGTTAGGGGATTCAACACATAAACTTGGTCTATAACATAAGTACTATTTTTTTATATTTAATGCTGCTTTGCAGATTAGGAAACTGAGACTAGGAGAAGTAAACCATCTTTCCCAAAATCCTAGCTAGTAAATTCCAAAATTGTTATTCAAATCCAAGTCTAGGCCTCTAATGACATATAGTTAACTATTACACCAGATTGGTTTGTAGTGTGTCCACACAGAAATCCAGTTATCATGTATGTATTTAACATGCTAACACAATTCCACCAAATTCCTATGTCTTGTACTAGCTTGTGGGAAGTGGTCTATGCTAATTAAATCATCATATGATTGATGGGATACTTTAAACATAGAGCTAACATCTGCAACTCCTTACAGTTCACAAAGAGCTCGCCTACTCATTACTCATTTCCTCATTTGATCTTTACAACACCCTCATCATATTGGAAGGACAGATCTAAACAGGAACTGAAGGTCAGAGAGAGCAAGCTAATTGCTCCAAGTCACACAGCTGGTGAGGAGCACACTTACACCCAAACCTCTGGCTCTTGATCTGGCTGCCCTGCCAAACCAGGCAGGGATGCAGGGCTCAGGAGAGATCTACAACAGCAAAGGCCTCGTTGAGTGGGAGCCCCTTCTACCATTATTTTAGACTTCCTGAGTACCATAAGATTCATTTATTGGTTTTTCAGATAAGCGATCTGAGGGCTTGCCAGTGCGCCATGCTGTCTCTTTGAAGTTACAGACTTCAAGGGAAGCTCTCTTCACCAGAGGAGGAGCTTTCTAAGTACAGTGGGTCAGGAGGGCTTGCAATAGAACATCCGAAGCACTTGCCTAGTGGCAGCTGGTTCCACAGATATTTAATGATCCCATCTGTGTAAAAATAGATACCTTAAAGCACTTCAAAGCATTTTGTTTTCTTTAAATAGTTTAAATAAATTCTTCCTAGTTGTTGTACTCCTAATTTGCTTAGTGAAATCTCTTCTGAGATTTTTAAGATCAAGGGGAGAAAGTGAACTTACAAATCATTTTAAAGATAATAATGAGACTCAGGATCAGAATGTTGAAATGTCTCATCCAATTTCACATAACTCATTGGTTCACAAGTGAGCTTTTCTCTTGTACATGCCACTGTGTCTTGGGAATTTGGGGAAAGAGATGGATTAATGAAAAGGAAGTCCTTTCCTCAAAGGTGCACCATCTAGTAGAGGGGTTGAGGCTGCACACCAAGGCCTGCCTATCAAAATGCAAAGTGAGAATGTGATGAGATATTGGCGGGCACTAATGGGAACTCAAGGTCTGTCCTTGACTCGGTACTAAAAGAGTATAATTTTAAAATATAAAAACTACAATATATGAATTAAGGTTGTGGTAAGGAAGTCTATGCCTGGCCTTTGGCTTTGTATCTGGTTTGTTGCAAGTTTTCTGAATTAAGTGTTCAGATGCCCCTTCCCTTAGGAACAGTAAATACAGGGCTTCCAAGGCCTAAAGGGGAATTCTGGGCCTTCTCCTGCTGTATGTTCTATTTTTACTGTTTAACTCAGAAACTTAAAGCCATAGCAGGTGGTTTTGGAGGGTGCTGGACTCCAGCCTTCTTGGTCAGGGAGCAGGGTGCTCCTGTGAGGTACAGGGCATGCTTTGCAGGAGTGAAGGCAAGGCCTGAGTGGGCTATATGGGCCCAGTGTTCTGATCTACTTGGGCCGAGGTGAGTATTAAAAGAAAAACTTTATACAAATTAAATTCTACTGATTTTAATTGAGTAAAGAATGATCTGTGACTCAGGTAAACCCCGGAACAGGATGGTACAAGAGGAGGCTACAGTCTGTTTACACATCCAGTTATGTTACGGTTCACCATGTGCAGAGAAATCTTTAGACCAAACTTAAAATATGTAAGGAGGCAGCTTTTGGCTAAATTTCACATGGCGATGGGATTCTGTGGGAGCCTGGGGACAGTTACAGGTTGTCCAGGCCAGGCTGGGTGAGTGCATCTAATGTAAGCCCGGAAAAGCATTTGAAACATCTTCAGGGATGGGGGCAGCAAGAGGGCTGAGAAGCAAAGGGAGCTTGGACAGCTCCAGCTGTTGTGGAATGGGGGTCTCCCCCTCTACTCCCAAGCTTTATGAAAGCTTTATGGACATCCATCACTCCATCCATTCAGTGTGTAACCCATCACTGTGGGGGCTTCCACCACACTGGGATTTAACTCCTGGTGGTCCTTCTACATGTATTCAAGGAATCCCCCAGACAGACTGAAGAGTCCTGAGAACACCACAGTTGGCCCTTCACATCCATGGGTTCTACATATATGGATTCCAAGCACAGATGGAACTGAACAGGTACAAACTCTTCTTCTTATTATTTCCTAAATAATACAGCATAACAACTATTCATGTAGCATTTACATGGTATTAGGTATTATAAGTAATCTAGGGATGATTGCAGGGGTCCTCAAACTTTTTAAAAGGGGGCCAGTTCACTGTCCCTCAGACTGTTGGAGGGCCAGACTGCAGGCCCCAGGACGAGTTAGCTGCTAAGCAGGACAGGCAAAAACACCTAGTGGGCCAGATAAATGTCCTAGGCGGGCCGCATGTGGCCTGCAGGCCGTAGTTTGAGGACGCCTGATTTAAAGTATACAGAAGTATGCACACAGGTTATATGTGAATCCCATGCCATTTTATATCAGAGACTTGAGAATCAGTGGATTTTTGTATCCATGGGAGTTTCCGGAACCAATCCCCCACAGATACTGCAGGATGACTGCATGTAGAAGGTGTGTGTGCACGGTATCAATCTGTCTGGATTTTCACTCATGGAACACACATTTGTGATAAAGGGTATAAATGAAAAGAGCAAGGTTATTTGAGAACATTTAGTGGGGGGACCTAACCTGGGTAGGGGGTCAGGGCAGGTCACCCAGAGGAAGTAATATTTAAGCTGAATCTGGAAGGACAAGAAGGGGCTTACGGGTGGTAGGAGTAGGGGAAATGGGCCATGGGGTAAGATTCTGGCAGAGGCAAGAGAGAGCTTGATGTTTTCTTAAGACCTAAACACAGGCCAGTGTAGTGTGAGCAGCACGGAGTAGTAGAAAACAGTGAGGAAAGGGAGAGCAGTGGTGGCTTGTGCAAGAGCTGGGAAATCCCTGACTCCATTTTTATCCTGAAAACCCAATGGATGAAGAACGGTTTTCTGTCTCCATTAGGGAAAGTTAAAATGGGAAAAGGCCCCAGAAGGATCATAGATCCTTAGCAGGGCATAAGGAAGACACAGAGGAAGGTAAACCAGGTTCATAGCTGGGGGAATTAAGACAGAAGGCAGGCTCCTTGGGGAGGTGCCAAATAAACTCAGTTTAGATTGGGAGAAGTAGGAAATTACAAAACCTAGGTTCCTGGAAAAGCCTGGACAAGCAGGAGAATAGGCCCATAGTCTACCTGATACAGAAAGAGCCACCATGAGCTTCTTAGGCATCCAGCAAGAAGCACTGCATGGAAACTTTCACCAAGACATCTGGTAGGACTTTTTTAAAAAGGAAGACTACAGTAGAATCTATAATCATTTTATGCACCTGGAGTTGCATGCCCAAGTGTGGTGTAGCAGGAAGTCTCTCCAATCTTGGAGGCTGGAGGCCTGGGTGTTCTGGTACCCCTAAACAGCAGTATGCCAGTCATTCATCCAGGCAGGCCCCCATTAGTTACCTGACTGGGTACACAGCAGATGATCTCAAAGGCTCCAACAGGAAGAAGTATTCACGTCTTCATAGGCCATCACTGCTAGCTGCAGTCAATCTCATGAAGACTGGCTTGAGAGTTTATGATGGGTATGAAGAATTCCTCTGGAACGAAGACCTCAGGCTGTAATCAGGAGGAGATATCCAGCTTCCTGGATATCTGGGATGGTGTCTGGAAGGCAAGGAGGGAGCTGGCATCCCATGGGTTCTGGGACCCTACGGTGTGCCCTGTGCCCAGTGCAACTTGCATAATAAAGATATTGTAAAGTCAAATGCCCCAAAGACTCATAAATCTACTCTTGTTCTTTTTCTTTCATTAATCCAATTTTCCACGTCCTCAAATCACATTATTGTTATTATCATGGATTCCTTCTTCATGGTGAGCAGTTTTAACTAGATTCATTTCCTGTTTCTTCCCCTTAAAGACCAGTACATGAAGTCTGAAGGCTCTTGAATGCCTGGAGAATGTGTATAAAGGAACAAACTGATAGCTCGGGGAGATGGAGAGTGTGGCCAGGTCTGGATACGGGTGAAGGTGAAAGAGGAAAGGGGAGAGAGCCCCGCAGACAAAGCTGCTGTAACTGCTCTTGCCACATCCACACCCAGTGACCCAGCCAGGTATAAAGCTCTTGTTGAATCTGGAGTTTTCCTGGCCTTGCATCAGCCCTGTTACTTATCTGATTCTTCATTTCCTGGACGGTTTTGGCTGGGAAGAACTTCTTCAAGCATTGAAGTGCCAATCTCTTAGAATTAATAAGACCAGAGGCTGCTGAATGTGCCTGATTTTTCCACCATGCAGATGAAATCAAATTTGAAGAGTAAGGAGCCTTTCTGACCTTGGGGTTGAGGTACCTGAACTTGCAGATGCCAACCACTTTGAGTTATTCTATGAGAATGTAGATTGTTGGCATTTTTTGGATGCAGTTTTATTTTTTATCATTAAAAAAAATGTCTTTGGGGAAAAAGTGTTCTAAAGTTTCAGGCCAAAGAGCAAAATACAGTGTAGCACTCACAGTGCTCAAATATGCCTCTCATGAGCTGTATGATCTTGGCTGAGTTATGTGATCCATCTAATCTGAGTTTCCTCTCTGGTAAAAGAGAGCTAATAATAATACTGACCACACGGGAGTGCAATGGGGAGCAGATAAGATAATGTACATTCTGGTGCCAAATGTCTGTGTCATCAGCAGTTCAGATACAGGAGAGCCAAAGTCAGCATTGTAAGGGTCTATGTGGACAGAGAGGATGATTGAGAAATACAGCAACATAACTAAACCTTCATTATGAAGAAGCACAGCTTAGTGGGTCTAGGATGTGCATTTTAGAGTCAGACCTAGGACAAACTCCCAATTCCATTATTTATTAGCTGTGTGACATTGGGAATTATTTTAATCTTTGAACCTCAATTCTCTTACCTGCTTTGCTGGGTTGTCTTGAGAACTAAATGTGGCAGAAATTTAATAGACACCCAATAAGCCTGCCTTCTTTTCTTCATGAGTCATCAAAAGACTATATTTCTCAGCCTCCCTGAATCTACATGAGGCTTTGTGACTAAACTCTGGTCAATGGAATATAGGTGGAAGTAATATATGTTACATGGTCTAAACCTTAACCCTGTAAACCTTCCTTGTGATCCTCTGTATTCTCTCTTTCCTTACCTGATGGGTAAATGCAAAGGATCCAGAGGCAAACTCCAGGTCCATGGAAGGCAGAGCCACTATGTGGAAGGAGCCTGGGTCCCTGAATGACTGTGTGGAGCATATGACTCTTCTCCCCTGCCCCTGATAATCTGTTGTGGACTATGGCATAAACTGCTGAGATTTTAGAATTGTTTGTACTGATGAATTTGTTCTCATAAAGCACATGGCAATTCTTCAGTAAATGTTAGCTATGATTATCATTGCTATTATTTACTTTCTGGCTAGAATGGCTGAGTGAGTAATTCCAATACTTTAATAGAACTTAACATTACAGGTGCATTTTTGTTCTCTGTCCTGACTTGGAAGATTGACTCACAGTCTTTGAATTCCCTAGAAAAGAAATTAATCATTTATTTATCTAATCCATGATCATCCACTGAAATGCTGTATTAAGTGCTGGGGAATGTAGAGACAATAGCAACATGAAATCTTCAATTTCACAAAAAAAGACTGGCATACAACAAACTCTGTTATCATGAAGAATGAAGTGTAAGCTTTAACTCTCATCTAATCATCATAAACTGTGGCCTATGACACTTCGCTTCTTAGGAAATCAGCAGTCTCTTTCAGATAGAGTGACCAGACATTCCGCTTTTGGCGGGATAGTCTCAATTTTTAACAATTTGTCCCACATCCCACAGCATTTTTAAAAAGTCCCAATTTTTGGAAAGAATGCAGGAAAGGGCAGGAGAACAGTAAGGGAATATATGGTTTTTCAGCTGCCATGTGGCTATTTTGCCAGGATATGAGTTTTATATTATTTTTGTTAATTTTATAATGTTAAACTATAATAATAACAAATAATTGTCGAGAAGTGATTATCGAGGACTGCTTATCAAAGTTTGCATTGTTGTCAGGCCCTGCCCTGCCCCCACCCTGCCTCCCCCACCCCCCGCCATGTTGTCCTGCTTTACCAATGTTAAAATCTGGTCACTCTAACCATGTAGTAT
>CAUYTI010157006.1:0-19723 GCA_963575145.1 Galago senegalensis | reverse complement strand
CTTTGGAGCCACAAGCCATGAGTCCCAGTCTCGGTTCTGTCACTTACTAGCTGCTGACTTTTGGCATATCAGCTAATCTCCATGGGGCCCTTTCTCATCTACAAAATAAGCATGATAACTGCCAACCACTTAATAAGGGTAAGTTCAGAAAACAGGGGAAGCAAAGAGCACAATGCCTGGCACTGTGTGATTATACATATGGATAAAACACTAATATGTGTATATTAAATAATATGAGGACCTGAGACCTGATTCTGCTGACATTTTTTAAATTAGGGATTGCCCACCTCCATATTAACTGAGTTCTGTCTAAGTGACAGTGCCACATGAGAACACTTAAAAGTTATTCTCACCTAATGAATGTGTGGACCCTGTTTGGATTTCAATTGCTTTTAAACATGGAATACGACATATTTGATACAATTGGGAAATTTTGAAAATGGACTCAGAGTTAGATATTAAAGAATTATTATTAATTTCGTTGGGTGTAATAATGGCTTGGAGGTTATGTTGAAAAGAGCTTTTGACATTTAAGAGATTCATATTGAAGTGTTAGTTTAGGCCATATAATATTTGCCAGTACCTGACCATTTGACCTATTAAAACCAGCAATTTCATGTGGTTCAATCTATTTTAACATGTGAAATAACATGTCTAGAATTCTTGTAAAATATTTTTGGTGGTAAAGGGGGTGGAGAGGTAGACAGATGAAATATTGATCATGGTGAGGCTGAGTGATGAGAATGTGGGGGTTCAGCATACTATTCTCTCTACTTGTGTGTTTGCTTGAAACTTTCCATAAGTTTTGTGTGGCATTCATTGTATTATGACTACAAGTTAGTTTTTTTTTTTCTTTTGAGACAGAGCCTCAAGCTGTCCCCCTGGGTAGAGTGCTGTGGCATTACAGCTCACAGCAACCTCCAACTCCTGGGCTCAAGCGAGTCTCCGGACTCCGCCTCCCAAGTAGCTGGGACCACAGGCGCCCACCACAACGCCCGGCTATTTTTTGGTTGCAGCCGTCATTGTTGTTTGGCGGGTCTGGGCTGGGGATTCGAACCCGCCACCTTAGGTGTACGTAGCTGGCACCTTAGCCGGTTGAGCTATAGGCGCCGAGCCTACAAGTTAGTTTTTATGACAAGTAAAAAGAAACCCAAGGCGGCTCCCATAGCCCAGTGGGTAGGGTGCTGGTGGCATATGTCGAGGCTGACAGGTTTGAAACTGGCCCAGGCCTGCTAAACAACACTGACAACTGCAAAAAAAAAAAAAAAAAAAAATAGCTGGGCATTGTGGCAGGTGCCTGTGGTCCCAGCTCCTTGGAAGGCTGAGGCAAGAAAATTTTTTAAGCCCAAGAGTTTGAGGTTTCTGGGAGCTGTGATGCCACAGCACTCTACCAAGTGTGACAGCTTGAGACTTTGTCTCCAAAAATAAGTAAATAAAAACAAAGAAACCCAATTCGATCTTACTTAAACACTCAACAAAGAGAGATTTGATTGGTCTGTGAAATGAGCCAGAGGACAGCAGAGGTGGTGTCAGCAATGACTGATTACTGCCTTCAATACCTTGAGTATCCCCTCTGTCATTCTCTATTCCTTCTGCAACATTAATTCGCTGATACAAACTTGCCCAGGTGATAGGGTCTGGACACAGAGATGTAGAGGGCTGGTAAAACCCACGTCCTTATGTTTTGTAATCAGAGAGAAAGGAGAGATTTTTATCCTCCTGACAAGAATGGAAAAGTCCCAGGAACTCTAATTGGCCCCACTTAGGTCAGGAGCCCACTCCATAGACCAATCACTGTGGCAGTGGCTGAGAGGGACTGTACTTGGCTCACCCTGGGTCCTCTGATCACCTCTGTAGCCAGGGATATCCCCTGTCACCTGAAGAGTCCACAGAGGAAGAAGGGCTGAGCAGACAGAAACAGTAGCCACCCTTATAAAGTTTCTGGTTATTTGCACTAGCTATTCGGTTACAAGCAGTCTTTGAGCACAGATCACGTCTTTTTCCTTTACCACTTAATTATTTGTTTCTTTTTCCCCCAGGTTTTTATTGTAAAGAATGTGATGCAAAAAAAGAACCAGCAGTTCTTATTTCTTCCTTCTTTCCCGTTCTCAGAGGCAGCTACAGTAGTTTCTACTCTCTAAACTGCCTCTTTTGGTTTCACTTCCACAGATCTGAGGTTATCTTTCTATTGTTCTGCTTGGTTTTCAGTAGCAGGTGTCAGGTAATGAGTCCCACCACTGAGAGGGTGTTAATGTCTGTGCTCTCCACCTATCCCCTCAAGTTCCCAGTAAGTGAAAGCAATATCATGTTGATTAGATTGATATTTAACATCATCATAATATTGACATGATTCTGGCTATGTAAACAGTGTCTCTGGCGGAGCGACAGCTGCACAACCTTTTGTTCTCCTTAGATTTCATAATCTTTTCCCATGGAAATTTTTTTCCCAGCTGGGTAGAAGCTGTCGCACCAGCACACATCCTTGTTTTACAGATTTACACGCAGGTCTGAACTTGAGACTTTACCCCTATCATTTTAGGTTAATCATGCTCCCCCAAATTCATTTTTTATTAATTTCATAAGCTAGTGCCAAATAAGCCAATAATGTGCATTAAATAATTTTAGAAGGATTTACAGTTAAGGAAATGTATCAACTTTGGTCATGATTCAAAAAATGCATTAAAGATAGCCACCTCTTCAACTATGTATAGACCGCATAGAAGACAGACCATATAAAATATTTCTGTATTTCTGATCACAGTGTCTTAGGGTCTAGAGACATGTAAGTTTATTGCAAAACTTGGTGTTTTCTAAGTACTAACTTGGCCTAATGTTTGCAATATTGAGATATTTTTCAGGGAAGATATTCTAACAGTGGTTCTGGAAGCATGGTCCAAAATAGCATCAACCTCACCTGGTAACTTGTCAGAAAAGCAAATCTCCCTCACCCCCAAACAAAAACAAAACAAACAAAAAAAAAAAGCAAATTCCTCTCATCCCTATGAGAAATTAAATCTGTGTTTCAACAAGCACTCTAGGTGATTTTAATGTAGACTAGAGTTTGAAAACTACTGTCAGACTGGGCGGGATGGCTCACACCATAATCCTAGCAATCTGGGAGGCTGAGGCAAGTGGATTGCTTGAGCTCAGGAGTTTAAGTCCAGCCTGAGAAAGAGCAAGACTCAGTCTCTAAAAATACCTGGGTGTTGTGGTAGGTGCCTGTAGTCCCAGCTACTCAGGAGGCTGAGGCAAGAGGATTGCTTGAGCCCAAGAGTCTGAGGTTGTTATGAGCTGTGACGCCACAGCACTCTACCGAGGGTGAAAAAGTAAGACTGTCTAAAAAAAGATCCCCCAAAATACCCCCCCCAACCAAAAACCACTGTCCTAGACAAACACTATATAAATCAGGGACCATGTCTGCTGTTAGGATTTACTAATAGAGATGACATATCAAGTTTTTTCTTCCATAAAAGAAGGCTGGAGGTAGACAGTCTTAGATGGGTCAAAGGCCATAATTTTACCCTATCCCTGTCACATAACTTCCATCCTCATGGTTTTAAAAGGGCTGCTGAACTTCCAGCTGTTACAAACATTCCAGGCAGCAAGAAAAAGTAAGGGAGGTGGAGCAAAGGCAAGCTGGGTTAGCTGATTCTGAACCTATTCTCATAAGCAACCTCTGCCCCTTGACTTTTGCCGACAACTCATTGGCTATCCCTAGTTGAAAGGGGGAGGGGGGCTAAGAATTAACAGTTGGTCACGTTGTTGCCAAGAATAAAAACAGGAAGCCAGGAAAAATGGATACTGGAGGGAAGTAACAGCTTCTAGGTTCTGCCTGGAATGGAGTCATTCATCATAGTCAAAAATCTGAGAATGTTATTCTGAAATAGTTCTTTACTAACCATGCATTAAAACACCATTTTTGGTCTGTTGGAGGAAAAGCTATGTACTCTTGCTTTAGGCAAAAGTCTTTGCTTACCTTAAGAATCAGAATAGTCATGTACTAAAATAAATAAATACAATTTATTTCACGTACGTAGAGGCTATGGTTGATAAGCAACAACACGTCCTTTACAATTCCTAGGCAGAGTGATCTGTAACAAACATATACCTAAAAAGCAATAGATAAAAAAATCCATTCTCTCTAGGATTGTAATGCCTCCCTTGGAGGCATCACAAGGAAGTGATTGAAGGAAAGGTGAAACTATACATGCAAACCTCTTCACAGCACTGTTATTTATGACAGCAAAAAAACCAGAAACCAGCTTTAACTTATGATCCAAATGGCTTACAGTAAAGGAAGGGCTGAGTGAATTATGGCATGTTATGCTATGTTACATAGCCATAAAGACCATGTAGCAACATGGCAAAGTGACTGTAAACATATCGGTAGGGGAGCGGACAGACTTAAAAATATGTGTATGTGGACAAGAAGAGGATTCAGAAAATTGTAATGGTTTTGCCAAGATGTTAGAATTAGAAACACAAATAGTTTCTCCTTCTTTCTTTCTTTTTATTTATTTATTTTTATTTTCTCTATACATATACATGTGTTTATTTGGTTTCCACTTTTCGCCTTCACAAAATTAAAGAGGCTTAAAATTTAATAACAATAATATTGTTTAAGATAAGGACAAGAAACAAAAACCTCCTTCTTTCTTTCTTTCTTTTTTTTTTTTTAGACAGAGTCTTACTCTGTTACCCTGGGTTGGAGTACCATGGCATCAGCCAAGACCATAGCAACCTTAAACTCCTCAGGCATAAGTGATCCTCTTGCCTCAGCCTCCCAAGGACCTCCAGAGTACCAACTACAAGCACTCACCACAACACCTGGCTAATTTTTCTATTTTTAGTAGAGACCGGGTCTTCCTCTGGGCTCAGGCTGCTCGCAAACTCCTGAGCTCAACTGATCCTCCCATCCTGGCTTCCCAGAGCACTAGGATTGCAGGCATGAGCCACTGTGTCCAGCTGGTTTCTGTTTAATTTCCTTTATTGTTCTATTGGAAACAATAGCAAGAACAAAAAAATTACATAAACTGGGGCAGTGCTTGTAGCTCAGTGAGTAAGGCACCAGCTCCACATACTGAGGGTGGCAGGTTCGAACCTGGCCCCGGCCAAACTGCAACAAAACCCAGCTGGGTGTTGTGGCGGGCGCCTGTAGTCCCAGCTACTCAGGAGGTTGAGGCAAGAGAATCGCTTAAGCCTAACAGCTGGAGGTTGCTGTGAGCTGAGACACCAGGGCACTCTACCGAGGGTGATAAAGTCAGACTCTGTCTCTACAGAAAAACAAACAACAACAACAACAACAAAAAACCCCATAAATTTACCCAAGTTACTGACCATAATTTTTCCCCAGATTCTTTTCTGGCTACATGTCTTCTGCATGATTCAGAGGTGCTCCTGGACATTGCTGCTGCGTGTGAAGCCCGTCTTCAAGGTGAGGAGAATGGTCTTCCTGCAGCTTTCACAAGCCAACATGAGTTGACTGATCGTCTGTCCCTGAAGTAAAGCCAAGCCACTACCCATCATCATAGGGATATTTTTTCCAGTACTGGGAACAAACTTAACAATCAGCTATTCATTCTTTCTTGCCACAGTTTCCTCATAAGTAGTTTCATGAAACTAGAAGCCATCGTCTCAGTTGGCTGTAGATTTGTAGACACCAAAGGGAACAAAACATTATGGAACTTGCTATGTAGGAATTGAGCCCATCAGTTTTTAATAACGATGGTAGGTATAGCTTGCCTGCCACCGCCACCAATACAAATGTCTTTTTCTGAAATTACTGTGGATTTGCATGGTTATCCAGGTTGGCAAGAACTAGAATTAACCATATGTTAAGTATATGTTAATTTGTATTATGTTGAAGATTCCCCAAATGGCATTGCTCCTTGAGATGACTGAGATTTGTGAGTGTGACTGTTGTGCAGACTCTTTGCATATCTGCATTCTTGGTAGGCTGCCAATTGATAAGGATTGAGAAAGGGTGAAAAAAACATGGTTGCGGGATTCTCAAAGGGAGTCAGTGATGCCAAATACTCAGCCTGGTAGCGTAGAGCTGAAAAGGTGTTATCCTTGACAGGAATTGTCCACCAGCACAGCCAGAGGACGGTGGTGGAGCCAGACCTGATCTGTCCACGGCTTGTAACTAAAGCAGGAGCCCCTCAAAGAAAGAGAAGGGTCTTGATTTTCCAGGGATTGAGAGAACTGAGTTAAAGAGTTCAGCCTACCCTCCTGAGAACTGACTTTCCATAAAGTAATCAAGCAAACAAGAATATTTACTTAATCTTAGAGTAGCAGCCAACCTGAAGGAGGCTGAAGACAGAGAAATCCTGGAAGAATCTTTGAGACTTTGTCAAACTAAACAACTTAATTTGCGTGTGCCTATGTTCTGTGTATATGTGTAATATACACGCTGAATTTCTTTTATACTGCAGTGAAATGAACTCTGCTCTTCAAATATTATAGTGCCAGAAACGGGAAGAATCTCTGTGAGGCACCAGAGCAACGAGGGAAAGGAAAGCTCATCAGTTCAGTTTTTTTTAGCACATTTTATTTTACAATACCAGAGAATTAACATCTAGTAGCAGCAAAAATATAAAAAGGAAACACCAATCTATTTAAAACTCATATAATAGGAAGTGTATTTCAAAAATGGTAAGAAAACAAAGTAGGGGAATTAGAGATCAATTGATATAAATTATGAAAAAAATTAAAACTTTTACTTCACCACCAACCAAAAAAACACAATGGCAACATATGTAAGGGGACATTCACTTTACCTTTCCAAAGTAGATTGTCATTTTTGTTTTCCATGAAATATGTCTATTTATGTATGTATATCTTCACATTGTGGATGGCAAGAGAAACCTTCAAATTTAAATATATACATTTCATTTAAAATAACCAAAACATTAAAAATAGCAGCAACACTGGTCTTTTAAATATGTATAATGTTACAGTAGGTTGTTCACATAATGTAGATATATTTGGTAGCTCTTTAGTAATTCATATTATCTAATATCCATATAACAATTGCCAAACTCCAAGGTTCTGGTCTCATGTCTAAATAACTTAGATTCTAGAGTCAATAAATACTATACAAGAATAATTATAAAACCCAGACTACAAAACATTCTCCACCCCAGGAAGGGAATCATAGCAAAAGGTTTTTCGGCTTTGAAGGCATATGGGAAATGTGTGGAATTTCTAAGAGTGTGATGTGACAAGCTCCCTGAAGCGTTAGGAACTGAGTCCAGAGAAATGCTATCAGTGGGGGAAAGAAGGCACTGACCCCCTTTCATCCTTCCATGCCTTCTTTGAATATGGCATTAAAGTGATGAACAAGTTGGGAAATGTCTCAATAAACTGGGGATAGAATAATTTCTCCGCAGACAGGAGACCGGACCAGGGCGTTGATAATTAATTTTCAGCATTTACATTTATTCTGATGACCAAAGGCATAAAAACTGAGATTTCAGTAGGACCTTGTGTATTTAATCCTGCATGGCAGTATTTCTGCCACCATTCCCAATACAGGTCACTGAAACAACCTGCCAATCCTCTTGGTTTAAAAATAAAATCCCAAATGTGGTGACAGAAGTTTCCTTCTACCCGGATTTGGTTAAAGAATTTGCTCCTGAGATTGCGGCCCCTTTTTATACTTCAGAGTTTTTTCAGAAAGGTAAATGTTTAAGCCTTTCAGTGGGGTTGGACCTTTGTATTCTACATACATAACGACAGGTCCGTCTCAATAGTATGTCCCTATTTTCAAACAACTTCATATCCTATTTCAATTGATTCTCACAAAAAAACTTGTGAGGAAGCCAGGATAGGCATCTAAGCGCTCATTTCAAAGACCAGGAAAATGGAAGTTTATAAAGACCAGAATGACTTAGCTTATCCTTGGTCACAAACCTAAATGAATCTACAGATCTTTTGCAGAACTTAGCTCTATGCATGGTTACTTTTTTTTTTTTAATAATGAGGCATGGTAATAGTTGTTTTCTGAAAGACAAAATCTAATAATTTGAATAGGATGAAAGAAAGAGAGCAAAATGAGCTCAAGAGAAGAAAAGAGAGACAAGGGGTGCCACTTGGCAGTCAGGATCACAAACTTCAAAACAAGCAAAGTGCATTTCACATGCAAAATACAGAAATGTTATTACAAAAGTTATTTAAATACTTCAGTCTTCCAAATAGCTTCATTTTGGTCTTGATTACTATTACACATCTTTAGGTAGTTACTGAGGCTGTCAGTGAAATATAAGATCATTAATAGAGTTTTACATGAGTTCTACAGTTTCCCAAGAGGCTGATAAAAATGTTATATCCTGTTCTCAGGGCCCTGCCCCTGCCCCCTTTCCTTCCAGCACAAACCTTACATTAGAATCTATATACTGGGTATAGATTTGACTCACTGGGAAATTTTCTCAGGTGTGGGTTCTATAAAATAGCATTCATGATTATTCTTACTGTGTCCTTAGGAAAATTAGCTTTTTCTCTTTGGAACTAAGCCGAGAAGACGGCTGTGATAAACTTAGAGCTTTTATCATTTTAAACTTGGATTCCCCTTGGACAGTTGCTGGAGAAGAAAATCTTTGAAATGACCATAATAATTAATTTAGAAAACCTTTTCAAGAGAATTTAGTGACTCTTAGCTTGACAGTTTTCTAAAATACATTTTACGAACTCCATAGGAAGTATTCTACTGTTAAGGAACTCACCTACAATGATAAAGCATAAACCAGGAGAATTTAAGGTTCTGGGGTGAAACACTTTGAACTATTAATCAGCTTTTATTTTTAACTAGTCTGTTTATTTATTTATTTATTTATTTTCGAGACAGGGTCTCATTCTGTCACTTGGGGCTGGAGTGCAGTGGCATTATCACAGCTCACTGTAACATTAAACTCCTGGGCGCAAGCAATCCTCTGCCTCAGGCTCCTGAGTAGCTGGGACCCAGCTAATTTTACTATTTTTTGGTAGGGATTGGGTGTCTTGTTTGGCTGGTCTCAAACTCTTGGCTTCAAGCTGTCCTCTCAGCTCGGCCTCCCATGGTGCTAGGATTACAAGCATGAGCCAGGGCACCAGGTGAGTAAATGTGTTTTAAAAAAACAATTGAATTTTTTTTAATAGTCCATTCTTGACACCATTTTGTAACATGATAAAAATGCTGAATAAACCCCTTTGTTTCTCTCACCTGTGCACCCCAACCATGAACTCCACCAACTTCCCTAACTTTCATATGCCCTATATGTCCCACTGACAGAGTTTCCACAATCCTGAAGTCAACATATAATGCACCAAAAGGCAAATTATGCTTTGGCAAACAAGAAACTGGACAATTCTCTGAGCTTTACTGAGGTAGTGGAGTCTCTCCTCCTAAAATTCTAATGGTTAGGAAATGTCCAGGAAGCTGAATTAAGAGCCAAGTGGAGTGCTGGTCACGTCAGTTACACATTACTCTGAAATGGGTTGTTTATATGATTATATGATTACCACATACTCCAAAACTTTCTGCAGTAGAATAAATTCTGATTGTTACAAGGAAACTTAAAGGTGTTAAGTTTAAAGGTGTTAAGGTTGCCGTGTGATGTGTGATGAGGGTCAGCCACCATCTTTTAAAAAGTGCCTGTCATTCGGCTAGGTACTCAATCAATATTTCTGAGATTACAAGCAAAAACAGACATTAAAAAAACCAACCAATTGAAAGCTAGTATTATCAAGACTAGATCACTTTCCCTTGTGCAAGGAATTTCAGACACCTTTCAAACTACGAGAAGATTACATTCAAATGGTATGAGGCATGGAATAGCATACAATTCCATATGACTCCATTTATCAGATGGCCTCTCATTTCCATTATAATTTTACTACAATGATGTGATTGTGAGATTTCTGTCCATAAATAACTTTTCTGAAGACAAGGTAATCCACTCTCTCTGTTGTTCTTCAAGCTTTTCTGCCAAGCATTTAATCAAGATAGGGTCCACCTTAGAATCAAATTTATTAGCAAACCAATGCCCATCTCTAATAAGCCACCTTAATTCTGCAGCTCCATAAATACACACACTTCGGAGGTGGGAGCCCGTACAACTGGGATAGAAAAAGCCTTCATAGTAATTCCATTTGACGAGGCGAGTCTTACTCTGTAGATCTGACACATCCTCGGCTGATCTGGAGATCTCCCCAGGTATTCCTGGGACTCGAATTAAGGTAGCCCAAAAGTGCTCATCAGGAGAGTATGTATCCTCTGACCAGGCAAAAAAGTCTTTGATGAGTGAGTTGTTGAAAATATATTTGACAAATGCTTGACTTAAAACAAAATAAGCACTGCCAACAAATATCTCGATGTTATGAGGGGGCGCCTCCTTGGAGATGTTCGTCCTGATCGGGAGCTTCACGTACTCGTAAGGCACCTGTCGGAGTTCGTGGTGATAAGTGAATCTTTCCATTTTACTGTTAGGGGGTTTCACAGTCTCTAACATATTTGCTCCATTGAGTTTCTTCAACTCTGACACTAATTCAAAATTTGACTTTAGGGGGAAATCTTGCCCACACAGATTGATAACATATTTCCACTGAACTGAAGACTTAAGAAGGTCTGATAAACAATTTAAATCAGCCTGGAGTCTGGAAATGTGGGCGTATTCCACAGCCTCTAATTTGGAAGCAATGAAAATATTGGAGAAGCACTTAGCTAAATTGTTCATGGCAACTTTGAAGGGGTCAGGTGACTTACGGTCATAATGGATGCAGTAAATATTATGCTGGTTGTATATGGCATGGATCAGCCTTTCCACCATAATTGCGTCTTTGTGGACAACCAAAGAATAGGCTATTGGGAAGCTTTTCTCCTCCCTTGAAACAAGCTTTTGAGTGTACCTTCTTAGAGTCTGATAAATCTCACAATCACTGGTCATTGCCACAACATCATCATCCTCCAAGTCAATGATGTCTCTTCTTCTTATTTCCAGACTCTTGCCAATCTCCAAAGGCTCCTGTTCATAGATACCGGAACAGTTAACTTCATACCTGACTTCATCCTTAACATGAGTGTACCTGTTTCTTACAAAAGGCGAGGTACTTAAGGAGTACTCAACCAGGTAAATGTCTCTTGGAGGGAAGAGGAGTCTTCTCACGTTTAGAAGCTTCAACAAGGAGAACAGCCATAGGGTTAAAAACAGGATGAAAACTTTCTGCTGCAGGGGATATTTAAAACAACATTTGAATATCTTCATTCTGCAAGAGGAGAAAGAAATAATTCAATTGAAAAGTTAAGAAAAAACCAGTTTATCCAAAGTTTATTTGGTTCCTACCATATGCCAGGTAGAATGCTCGGCCCAAAGATGAATGAACGAAAGCTTTTGCTTTTAAAAGAATCCAGAAATAAGGTAATGGGATATGAAGAATGGTGGTATTTTGTGACATTCTGTGTTAACCATACCTAATTTTTGAGAGAGATTGATTACCAAATAGAATGGAAGGCAATGCAAACTCCTAAAATGTCAATATAGGTGTCTTATATTGTCTGTATTTCTGCTTAGCATTATTTGAGAAGGGATTTTTCTGGTTTGGGCAGAGGCCTGGAGAGTGGATGTCATCAAGAGGTCCTTAGAGATGCAAAGGACTCAACGGAGCCCAAACGAGAACAACTTTCTTCATTCTATCTTCAGATCTTGAATTAGACTCTGGTCTTAAGTCAGGCGAAGAAAGCCCAGGGAGCCCCATCTTCAGAAATAAGAGCAGGGGGTAGACACTCAAAGGAGCTGTGGTAGGTATTAGAGGTTGTGAAATGTTACATGGATTACAAGAGTAGCGTCAAATGAACATTCCCCTTAGTTTTCATATCCTTAGTCCCCATTTCCTCGTAGGAATTAGCAAATTAGCCCTTAAAGTAAAAAGAGCATCTCACTGACTGTAGTAGATGGTGATGTAAGAGCTACCTTGGGGTGGCAATTTGGCAATATCTGTCGATTTGAAATGTCCTCACACCAAGGATCTCCTGGGTAAGGCCAGGCAAGGTGCTCATGCCTGTAAAGCCAGCACTCTGGGAGGCTGAGGCGGGTGGATTGTCTGAGCTCAGGAATTCAAGACCAGCCTGAGGAAGAGTGAGACCCCATCTCTACTAGAAACAGAAAAACTAGCCAGGCATAGTAGTGCATGCCTGTTGTTCCAGCTACTTGGGAGGTTGAGGTGAGAAGTTCACTTGAGCCCAGGAGTTTGAGGATGCTGTGAGCTATGACACCATGGCATTTTACTCAGGGTTACAGAGTAAGACCCTGTCTCAAAAATAAAACATAATAAAATAAAGATGTCATAGGAAAGCAAAGATGTGCACAAGGAGGTTCCTTGCAGTGTTTTGTATTCATGCTAAAGACAGAAAATGTCTCAAATACCCTTCAACAGGGTATTGTTAAAATTACATCCATACTACATGAAGAAAACCCTGAAACTAATCTGCACGTGCCAGTGGGGAACAATCTCTAAGATATACTATTAAGTAGAAATAAACAAAATGCAGAACCATGTGTAGTAGGCTTCCATGTGTCTATACTTGCAAAGAGCACATGTCATTCAATTTTTTCATAAAGGAATAAGTAGTAAAGATCTATGGCTCTGCAGGCCATGTTGTCTCTTTCACAGCTACTCACCTGTGCCATTGTAATGGGAAAACAGCCACAGATGACATGCAAAGGAGTGGGTGCAGAGGTGTTCCAATAAAACTTTATTTACAAAAACAGCTGGCTGGATTTGGCCCACAGCTATAGTATTTCCAAGGGGGATAGTATGCACATAGCACTGGAAAAGACTTGCTTTGCAGGGTGTGGTGAGAGAGAACTGAGGACTAGGGCCCGGGTGAGTAGAAAAATGTACTTATCACTGAAAATCCTTCAGCATCATTTACATTTTAAAAACATGATTAGATCACGTTTTCAGATATAAACAGGTCAAGCAGGGGGAGTGCATAGATGCTCTTAGCCCAGGAAGTTCTAGCTCAAGGTTGAAACATGGCAGCACTGGCAGAGCCACTAGGGCTACTTCAGGAAGTTCAAATTCTGAGAGCTTGTGCGGTCTGAGCAGCCCATGTGCAATTTCCTATCACATCTCAATAAATCTTAAATGAAGATATAGTCATTGTATCCAATTTTATTCAAAGGAATTACCAAGAAATTGGAGCCTGATTTAATTCTGTAGATTTCTGCTATACATACCAATTGGCAAGGCTCTCTCCTGGGAATGACCTTCAACTTTCCTCATTCACTTCCACTTAAATTGTTAAGAACAGCAAGTTGGCAGCCACTACCTGTCCTGCAGAATCCTGCCCTCCCAGGCCACAGCTTGTCTCTCCTCCATGGGCTGCCCCAGGGTCCTGTCCTCAGCCCTGCTCTTCTCACACACACTCACCTCACTCTCTGGATTCTACCTTCCACGCTGACACCTTTCTGTATTCCTACACCTTTCTCCCCAGCCTTCACCCCTCACCCAAGCTTTAGAACTGAACCACCTGGCACTTGATAGACATCCTCACCTGGATATCCTGCAGGTGCTCAACCACCACAAGTCCAAACCCGAATTCGACATCTCTGCCTCACCTGAGTGTCTGTCTCAGTACATGGTGACATCATCCACTCAAGAGCCACAGTTGAAAGTTGGGAGTTACCCAAATCTTTCACTTCCTGCACACCCACATTAACAGACTGCCTCATAAATATGCCCTGAACCCATTCCCTTTCTCCATCCCCCCTGTCAGGTCCAGACAGCATCTCTGTGGAATCAGCATCCAGGGGAAGGGACTCCCAGTCAGCCCTTGGTCCCTTGTCAGGTCTCAGCTTTCTACTCCTCCTAAGAACACCGAATAGGAACCCATCCACCCAAGGGCAAGGCCAAGGTTCCTTCCTGGTTTTATTAAGCTGTGGAAAACTGCCCCTGATGGACAGGGTGACAAACTGTGTATGTGTAGAATTAGGTTTCTGATAAAATAAGACACAGAAGACTAAACAATCTCAAATAGATTTTTACATATACATGTGTGTATATAGTCCTAATTCGTGGCAATTAGCCGTAAACAGGAAGAAGCTTACATAAATGGCCAGAATTAGAATGGGTCTTACCCACAGTAAAGTTTTGCTTTTTCTTTTTTCACTGTATTAGTCCATAGAATCTCTCATTAGGTAACAGTTCTTCCTGATAACTCCAGTGGCAAAATGAAAAGACCTCACATTCTAGGGGTGTATGAAGTGTCCCAGAGTTGTCATGTCATTTACAACGTTATTATGTTATTATCGTTATAACGTTATTAACTATTATCTTCACAATTCCCATAAAGACAAAGGTCAACTCCCTATCCTTTCACCCATTTCCGGGGCTGCTCTGTACCCCGGGTCCCCGTCCTTCCTAATCAGCCTGAAACCTGGAGAGTCTGAGCTGGGCAGGAGGCCATGGCTGCCTGCCTAGAGAGCAAAGGTTGCAGGGCACCCGGGAGGCAGGAGGCATGCTGTGAGTCATCTAGGAATTGGCCTGGGTCCCCATGTTTGAGCTTCGCCAGCTGGGAAGAGATGAGAGAATTTCAAAGGGACGAGGGAAGGGCAATGGTACCCAGGCACCTCTTTTCTGACCTGCCTTCTACCTGAGGCATCTTTAAGGAGTGAGTTTGTGCATTTTGGGGTCAGAACTTCAGATCCTTTTTTAAAAAATTATTTTTTATTAAATCATAACTTTATACATTGATGCATTTATGGGGTTCAGGGTAATGCTTCAATATACAATGTGAAATGCTTACACTGAACTAAGTAACACATCCATCACAATTATACTCCTTTCTTAATAGTTTTGAAATGTACCATTGCATCATGCACATTAGGTGAGGTCCCCCCAAAAGTCCTCCCTCCTCCCATGTCTCCCCTCACTTCCTCTCTCTCTCCTCTTCTACTTTTTGGACTACAGTTCTGTTTTGCCATTCATACAAGTGTGTAGGTGGTTATATATTGGTTTCATAATAGTACTGAGTACATTGGATACTTTTTTTCCATTCTTGAGATACTTTACTAAGAAGAATATGTTCCAGCTCCATCCAGGTAAACATAAAAGATGGGAAGTCTCCAGACCTTCATATCCTTTGAAAGGAGCAGCCCTCTAAAACCACCCTGACAAAGTCACAATAGAACTCCTTCCCCTGTTTACCATGGCCAGAATTCTTTAAATGAAAAGCATTTCTTTCCCCAAATTAGAAGTAAAAAGTGGTAAGGTGCAGAGCCATTTGGTGTGAGTTTCTGTCAAACCTGAAAAAGGGCTATTGACCTCTTCTCTGCTGTGGTGGGCACAAGTTGAGAGGGCAGAGCCGGCAGGAGGCTAGAGAAGACCACAGACACTCCCCGACCGAGGCTGGCATTGACTTTCCTCCAGAAAGAGCCTCTGCACCACACTCTCGGCCCCTCCCAGCACTGTAGGGAACACCCTGGGGAGCAGTGCAGCCCCAGGGGCTGAGACTGCAGAGGGTGGAGGTGGGGAGGGCAGGCACCCTTGCTGTAGTATGGGCCTCCATTTCCTGCCACCTGCACTAGGCCTACAGAATCCCCAGAGGCCCTGGGCTTGGAGGGGTGGGGACCAGTTCTGACCAGAACTGGCCTGGCCAGGTCTGACCAGAGTTAGCAGGGCTAAGGTCAACCATCACTTTGGCCATGCGGTTCCTAGGAGACTAGGCTAGCACTGCCACATTCTGCAAATACCCCATCCAGCACTTTCCCTCTGAAAGGCCTATGGGCAGGAAACAGACAGGATTTTTGTTGCCAGGAAGTAGTCTTACAATTACATTACCAATAGTTTCCCATCTGTGAGCAAATGGGTGTTTCCCCTCCCACCTGCTCAGGCAGACAAGGAGGTCTGACCTGTTGGGGAGTTCATTGCCACATAGATACAAGTTCCCAGTGGTGATGACCTTAGAACTGAAAAAGAAAGTGATGTCAGGTGGCTACAACTCAGGTGAAAAAAGGGCTGTAATAATTCAGTGAAAGCCTCCTCACTAAACAGGGATGCTGAGGAAAGTGGTTTTTCCCCAAACCATGTTCTTTCCCCACAGCTGCCAGGCATTGTTAGAGCCTTGAAGGAAACAGCAGGAGCACCAACATGCAGCCCAGCTAAGTGAGCACAGTCGCAGTCAGGGCTAAAAGGCTGGGCCATTAGCAGCTCTTCAACTAACTCTTCTTACCTCACAAAACCCAGGACTGTCGGAAGCAGCACAGTACGTTCCCAGGGAAGGAAGGGGAATGAGAAATCAAGATTGAGAGGCAGGAGACTGGGAGGAGAGCATGAGTATGGTGTAGATTATGGACCAAGAATTGCATGCCTGCCACTTTTCCTGGTAACACACCCATGCTGTGGGGCTCTGAGGGGAGAGGAGAAAAAGTGGCTGCGTTTCAGATGCTGCAGAACTGGGCTGCAGTCCCTGGAGAAACTCTTCCAGGGTGCCCAGCCTTTTATCTTCTCGGCCACACTCTGGAAGAATGAGTTGTTTTGGGGCACACATGAAATACACAAACGCTAACCAAAGCTGATGAACAACAACAACAACAAAAGGTCCGTGCATAATCTTCTGAGATATGTGCCACCACAGATCAGCAAAAGAGTCCTCATATAATCTGCATGAGGCCTGCGGGCTGGACACCCCGGAAGGCCAGTTTTCTTGTCTAAAAACGAGGAAAGCTCTTCCCCAGCTTCTGGGAGGACTGAGGTGCTCAGCACACCCCTTACACACTTTTTCTTTCCCTGTACCCAGCTTGCCTGACTCTAATTTGAGGGGGGGCTAATTTTTTTGGGGGGGTTGCTGTTCTTAGGAAAAGAATTCATGAGACAGCTGCAGTGTTAAGGAAATGGCTACCCTTACTCGCTGGCAGGTGTAGGAGATGGCAACGTCACAAAGCTGCTGCCAGCTGAGACCTGGCTTGGGGGCTGAGCAGGAAATGAGGAAACCACACAGTCTTCAGGGATGGCTTATCACTTGGACCCAGACAGGCCCCTCAGTGTCTCCCCCTTTCTGTGTCCCAGTAGGCAAACCAGGCAAACTGACTTGCGGTCAATGATAGAAACTGCCTGGGGGCGGGTTAAATGAGGTGACACCTGGCTAGGCTGCGGCTTCAACTTCATCTTTACCTTCCTCTCCCTCACCCCACTCTCAAGCCACCCTACTTCTACAACTCAACGGAAAGCACCTCTTTAAAAGTTCTGCCCAGATCTATGACTTATTGTCCAAGTTTTCAACCTACCTCCTATTTCTCCCAAAAGTTTCAACCTACTTCCTACTTCTCCCAGAATTAGTATCTGGCCGGGCAAAGTGGCTCACGACTGTAATCCCAGCACTCTGGGAGGCCAAGGTGGGTAGATCGCTTGAGCTCAGGAGTTCAAGACCAGCCTGAGCAAGAGCGAGACCCCATCTCTACTAAAAATAGAAAAACTATCCAGGTATTGTGGCAGATGCCTGTAGTCTCAGCCACCTGAGAGGCTGAGGCAGGAGAACCACTTGAGCCCAGAAGTTCAAGGTTGCTGTGAGCTAGGCTAATACCACCACACTCCCAGCAACAGAGTGAATCTGTTCCAAAAAAAAGAATTAGTGCTGAAATGCCTCCACCTAACATTCTTTACTAATTTAATGTCATTATTAATAAAGAATCACTCAAGAAAGAGCTGTCTCTCTGGGCACTGTTCTAAGTACTCCTGTAATAACTCAGTCCCCTCAACAGATCAATGAAATAGGTACTACTGTTATCCTTTTATGAGAGAGGAATCTGAGGCACCATACAGGAATTAAGAAATTGCCTAAGATTATAGACCTAGGAAAGTGTTCTAATTGAACTTGAACCCAGAGAATCTTGCTCCACACTTGCACTCCTAACCCTGCATGTAACACTGTCTCTTGGAATATGAAAAACAAGTTCTCCATATTTCTCCATTTTCACGTTTTTTTTTTCTTCCGAGACAGTCTCACTCTGTAACCCTGGGTAGAGTGCCTTGGTGTCACAGCTCACAGCAACCTCAAACTCTTGGGCTTAAGCAATTCTCCTGTCTCAGCCTCATGAGTAGCTAGGACTACAGTGTGTGACTAGTTTTTCTATTTTTTAGTAGAGACGAGGTCTTGCTCTTGCTCAAGCTGGTCTCAAACTATTGAGCTCAAGAATCCCGTCTTAAGAGGGCTAGGATTACAGGCATGAGCCACTGTGCCCAGCAACAGCTTTAGTTCTTATTTCCTCATCACTAAGGTCTTATCTAACTGGCTAAAGCAGAAACAGAAATGAACTTCATAAGAGATTATTTGCATTGAGAATAATAAGCCTGGAGGCATGGCTGGGTGATGGATGACCTGCTGCTCCTATAGTCATAGGCTGGGGCAATCAGTGAGCTGATGAGAAGATCAGACAATCTTCAGCTAACAGAAGAGATTAAAGGAAAAGAAAGGAAGCTCATCCTAAGGGACTCTGCCATCAGCTACTCTTGTCTTACATCCTCCCACTGATGACTCACTGATTCATTTGTTCTTATAGTTATCCGAGACACAATTTGGGCTTTCTGAGAATTACTAATTATGTGTGAAAACTTTCTGGGTGAAATCTGTCTTCACATGGAGAGAAATCTGTCTTCACATTTCCTCTTTGGGCCACTGAAGTTCTTAAACTTTGCATTATTATGTATCAGTTTGTAAATGGGATGTGAAGAATTTACTAATTTAGGAATGCCAGGATTTTCTTTCTGAAGGCTTACGAGAAGAATCATTACTTACGAACACTAAAATAAAGATGAACTCACTAAAAACATAACCCTGATCAAGCTGAATAAGCTCAGATTCTTCCACTGCAGCTCCTTCTTTCAATGAAGTCATTGATTCTCCCTGATGACTTGTTCATTGCCAAACCCACAGAGTATTTTGGAGTCAGACCATTAGGTGGGAGGATGACTCAGCCAGACGTATTCCACTGACACTCCCCACAGCACCCCAAGAGTCATGTAAAGAAGCAGAAAGGCAAGTTTCTTGCCAGACGACCTTACAATTTCATTGTTCTAGGAGGAAGATTGCAAAATCAAGTAAATCATTTCTGCCTTGATTGTGTAAACACAGTAATTACTCACAACACAAGAAGGGCCTGACGGGGTCACCAATACAGTACAAATTGAGGACAAATAATCCTCAAATAATAAGAAGGTAGCGTTTCTGGAAAAAAAGGGAAGAGATTTTCTATTCTGTTTATAAAAGTAACCACTTCTATTAAAAAAAAATCAAAAAGTCAGAAAAGTCTAAAGATGAAAATAAAGTTCACCAGTGACCCATCATCTGGCAATAATATTCTGTGGGCAGTGTCCTTCCAGACTGTTTTTAACAGACACACTTTCTGGGTTTGCTTTTTTTTTTTTTTTGCAATTTTTGGCCAGGGCTGGGCCTGAACCCACCACCTCTGGCATATGGGGCCAGCCCCCTACCCTTTTGAGCCACAGGCGCCGCCCCTGGGTTTGGTTTTTAACAGCATCACTATACATGTACTGTCTTAGCTGTGTCTTTTATTTCACAATGCACTGTCCTGTCCTAAATTGTTTTTTTTTTTTTTTTTTTTTTTTTTTTTGAGACAGAGCCTCAAGCCGTCCCCCTGGGTAGAGTGCCGTGGCATTACAGCTCACAGCAACCTCCCACTCCTGGGCTCAAGCGAGTCTCTTGCCTCCGCCTCCCAAGTAGCTGGGACCA
>CAUYTI010157004.1:0-35080 GCA_963575145.1 Galago senegalensis | reverse complement strand
AGTTATTGAGTCAAGACATTCATACTCTGCTTTTAGAAAGATTCACTTGTACCCTTGTAAGATAAACCATAGAGGTGACCCCACCAATCACCCTCCCTCCCCCCACCCCCTATTCTAAGGCTATAATCCCCCTCATCTCCCCTCTCCCACCCCCTTCCCCTATTCTAAGGCTATAATTAGGTTCTGATATTCCTATAAAAGGTATGAATTAGTTTCAAAATAGGGCTGTATACATTGCATACTTTTTCTTCCATTCTTGAGATACTTTGCTAAGAAGAACATTTTCTAATTCCATCCATTTAAACATGAAGGAGGTAAAGTCTCCATCTTTCTTTAGGGCTGCATAATATTCCATGGTGTACATATATTCACTGAGTTTTTAAGGAGAAATGCTGTATTGAGCTACTTGGGATAGGAATGTGGAGGTGAAGACCCAGAGAGCAAAAATGGTCACTATAGTTGCTTTTTCATGGAAGATCTTTGTTTTGTGGAGTGAGCTGGAGGGCTTGGTGGGGGCAGGTGGGGCAGAGCGGAATTGCTCTGCTTAGCAGAGGAAAGTGGGACTGGTCATTGTGAGTGTGAGAGGATTTAAGAAGAAAGCCGGGGATCATGTGCAGAGGAAGGAGAAAAGAAATCGCCAGGGTTTTCCCAGAGAAATGCATGAGAGGCTTTATCGTGTCCTGCTGTGGCCATGTTACGTCACCCCTACCTCTGTGTTTTCCTCATGAAAGTTTACCCACATCTCTCCATCACTTATTGGTACTTGGGTGAGAGAACTTGCCGTGGTGTTGAGTTTGGGGTTGGCATTAATTGAAAGGAAGAGGAACATGGTGGGATTAGGAAGATGTGGCAAGAGCTGACATGTGAGTCCTACCTTGATGTGACCTGGCTCAGCTCTGTAATGATATCATGTCCTCCTCCACTGGGCACAGAATCTTAAGTCCCTCTTCCTCCCTCTTTCTTGTCCTCCCCCAGCCCTATGCCGTGTTGTCATTTTCTCCTAGACACCTGTCATCACCCACTCACTATTGTGCACTAATTTGGTTATTACTGGATTTGTTTCTCCCTTATTTAAGGTCCATGAAGGCAGGGATGTTGTCTGCTTTGCTCACTTTTACATTTTCAAAGCTTAAAACAATGCCTGGCACAGAGTAGGTACGTTTCTTCAGCAAATGGTCAGGAGGACATGGGGATTTTGACAAGCTGCCACAGCCTGAAGGGTAGCTCCCACCATCCACCTTCCAGTTCACAGGCTCTGCCTTGAACGGGGCACATCTGTAGGTTAAGCTGGTTGTAAATGTCTTCTACCCCTGCCTTCTCCAATTCCAGCCTCCACACTGCAGAATATCCTCTTCAAAATACAATTTGGATAATGCCACTTCTGGCTTGAAACCTTCTGTCACTCTTAGAATAAAATCTACAATGCTTCAGGTAGTCCACAGAGCCTATGGAAATGGTACCATCTTTGCAATCTTGCTCCCTTCATCCCTGCTACACCCACCTGCCCTTTGTTCTTCCAAAACATCACATTCACTCCCCCTTAGGACCTGACACGTGGAGGGTCTGTTCACTCTGAGCCTCTCTTGCTCTGTCACATTTCCTGGGTCTCAACCCAAAGATCAGGCACCTCAGAGCTGGCTTCACTGCCTACCTTGTCTAGAATAGTCCAACCCACCATCACCTCTTTTTATCCTCTTATTCTGCTATCTTTTCATGTTATCTCTCATCGACAGCTGAAATTCTTTTACTAATTCTATTGTCTCCTTGTTTATGATTCCCCTAGAATGTTGGCATGTAGACAACAACAACCTTGACCATGTACATGTACTTTGACCTTGACCTCCACCTTGACTCATGGAGGAGGACTGAAAGAGTAGTGCCAAGCCATTATAGTTACTCTGTACATATTTCTCAAATGAATGATTGGGTTGATCCATGTATGTAGAACTTGGCTGACAACGAAGGTGTAACTTTTCTACCCAGATTCAAGTGCCTGGTTTTCAAATACACTATGTCAGTCCTTGGTAGCTCTGCCCACATGATTCTAATAGACTGCCACAAAAGAGGGTGAGCTTGGAGCTTTTGTGTTTTTAGATATTACTTGAAGTTATAATGAGGTTCAAAAATTAAGTATGATACCCCTTTAAGTTTTAAACTTGACATTGAGGAGGGTGTAGAAAACCAGAAGTGGCCAGATAATTACCTCTGGGTCCAGCATTTTTGCAGAATTAGAGTGGTTAAGTCTTTTAAACACAAATATGCCTCTTTTTTTGATCCTGTCCTCAGCAATGGGTTTCCCAAAGTGAAATCAAAGTCAATAGCTGTTTTGCAGGTGGAATGATTACAGACTCCAAGCCTTGGCTGAATTAACATGTAAAGGGAAGTCTTGGACTTGGGTAATTATAGGATATTTCCTTAATAAACCTTATCTGATCCTTTTCCGCTAATAATTGTATGTAATTATATTTGTGTGTGAGAACATTGCATATTAATAGAGACTAGGGCCCTGAGGATTTAAAGAGCTTAGGAAGCATTTGACGGGATACGGCCAATCATCACATGTCATGCAAAGTACATGGAAGATAGGAATTTGTCAGAAAGGAACCAGAGAGTAGGAGAAACCCAACACTTTCATTAATTGATAATATTTTTATTAGGTTGTTACTTTCAAGTGTCTTTTAGTACTTGCACTTGAATTTAAATGTCTGAAAAGGAATGGGTATTCAGGAAAAGAAAAGTAATTACACCCTGTAATTCTGATTTAATTACAAGGAAATAGATGTACCATGATGTGATAAAAGTTATGATGGGCTCTTTAAATGATATATGTCATTAACATGTTAATTGGCATGAAATCTGAACTCGGAGCCAGAGAAATCTTAGGTGAAGACGAGGTCAACTCCATTATAGGCAGTCTTATGATGAAAATTCCATAAAAGCATTTAAGTTTTATTCTGCAATGTACTTTTCCCCATTTATGTTTGATACAATGAAATTCTAGTCCTGCTTTTTAAAAGAAGAAGAAGAAGAAAAAAAAAAACACAATCCCTGAACTGTTGGGGCGGTTAACTGGAACTTAGAACTGAATAGACACAAAATCAGGGCTGGAGTAGAGAGAGTGTGTGTGTGTGCTCAGATACTAGGTTACCTTCTAAAAATCCACTGGTCTCAATATCTTAGCATAATGATGAAACAAAATGCATAAAGATTTTGATTATTAAAAGACTGCTTTTTTCTTAAAGGTTCATCCCAGGATCTTTTTTTTTTTTTTTTTTTAAATTTAATAATGTTTTGGCTCATGGCTATAGTTGGTAATCAAAAGTGTAAAGAATGCATCTATTCAGCAGAAGGAAGGAGCCAAATCAGACGGAGGTTACCGTCATGGGAGAGCAGGACGCCAGCAGAGCCTCAGAGCTGCAGCTGGACATGCTGAGCACCCGGGCCTGGATGCGAAGGTAGTTTGGTGACGTGACTGCTGATACGGTGCAGTGTTAGCAACACCAATGCATTGTCTCTTTCAGCAGCTCCCAGAGGGGGAAACGTGTCTGTGGTGTCAGTGGGAGTAGCCACACTGGTATGCCTTCCGTGAGGTTCTTGTGTCACACCTAGGCACAGGCTGGCCTCCCTGTCACAGAGCCATCTGTGCATGGGAAAGATGAAAATGTAGATGTCCCTCACAGAGTCTCCATTGCCCGTCTCTCAGTGCACATTTGCCCTGGCTTAATTCAAATTATTTAAAAAGGGAATAGATTTCAGATCAGCTGCATTTGGTAAGAATCTACACATAAGGGTAGAGAGAATTGGGGATGTGGCAGAGGGGAGGCACCCCAGGTAAAGTGCGTGTCAGAATAGTTGATATTCTTTGAGGAGCCCCCAAGAGATGAACAGTGTAGTGATGGGAGAACAGGCCACAGACTCTAAATTCAGTTGGCCGTGGCTGATCCACCCTTCTGATTCCTTCACTTCCTCTGTTCCATTTGGAGTAGAAGAGCCTTTCTTATGTACCCCCAACTCATTCCTGCCCCAGGACCTTTGCACAAGACAATCCTTCTGTCTAGAATGTGTTTCCCCTAATTCCCTGCACTCATTCAAGTTGTGGTTCAGATGTCACTTTCTCAGGCTGCCCTCTTGATCACCCTTCTAAACTAGCAACCCTCTGCACACATCTCTTATCCCTAGTCCCTTCTGCCTTTTTATACTGCTTTTTTCAGTAGAAATGATCCCTATGCAGTTGTGAATTGTGGAACAATGGGGATGCATTCTAAGACACGCACTGTTAGGTGATTTCATCATTGTGCACTTAAACAAACCTAGTTGACCCAGCCTACTGCACACCTCTTAACTCCCAGTCTACACACCACAGAACATGTTCCTGTGATGAGTACTGTAGGCAGGTGTAACATAGTGATGAGTGTTTGTGGATCTAAGCACATAAAACTTGGAAAATACATGGTAAGAATACTGTATTATAAGGTACGGGATCATTGTCCTGTATGCAAGGAATCCATCATTAATAGAAATGACATTCACGGACTCATGACTGCGTTTGTCTAATTTATATACAGTGGAACCTCTGTGAGTTGACCACCCAGGGACTCTGACAAACTGGCCAATATATGGCAGTGGTCACCATACGAAGCAGCCTGCTGTGCTGACACGTCCATGGGGCACATGTCCAGTCTGAAAATTAGGCCACCTTGAGGCGGTCAGTGTAGAGAGGTGGTCAGCTATGGAGGGTCTACTGTCCTTGTTCGTAGCCTGTCTTTCCTCTCTAGAATGTGGGCTCCCTGAGAGTCCCCCAAGAAGAAAAGCCCATCAACAAGGAGGTCAGCATACACACCGGCATGAGTGACAGGGGACCCAGTCGCCAGCTGTGTGTTCTTGGGCCGGTTGCTTCACTTATGGGAGTGTCAGTAGCCTAATTGGGAAAACAGAAACAGGAGGTTTAAGAATGAAATGATTGAACGCACGAACCCTTCTTCATGTAATGCTCAGCACCTGTTGGCTTCAGAAAGAGAGATTTCTCACCAGCAAGTCAAGGAAAGTAGGCTGGGAACTGAACTCCTGAGTCTGTGTGAGAGGAGGAGCGGAGGCAGCTGAGGTAGGTCTAGGGCGCGTCCTGGACTCCAGAGTGACATAACACACCTGTAACCTGGGGAGGGACCAAGATGTCCTCTCCTCAGCGGTGCCCAGCAGAGGATGTTTGTGAGGCCGGGGCTGGCTTCCCCCATGGTAGAGGCTGCCAAGGGGCATTTGTGAGGCTGGGGCTGGCTTCTCCCATGGGGAGGCTGCTGAGGGGTGTCCGTGAGGCTGGGGCTGGCTTCTCCCATGGGGAGGCTGCTGAGGGGCGTTCGTGAGGCCAGGGCTGGCTCCCCCACCGGGCAGGCTGCTGAGGGGCAGGCAGTAGAGCGTGACTAAGGACGTGGACTCAGGGCCCAACTAGGTGGCAGGCGCAAGTCCCAGCTCCTACCCCTTCCTGGCTTAGGTGAGTCACTCCACCTTCTAGGCCTCAGTTTTCTCATCTGTGAAATGAAATTATAAAGGATTTTCATCCCTGTAGGGCCGTGGTGAGGACTGAACGGGGTGACAGGAGAGTGCTGAGAGGGTTCCGACATGCTGGTCCTTGACACTTTCAGCCAGACTTTGTCTCCCTGTTAAAAGCCCGGAAGGGAATCAAAAACCACACCGTGCCGAGGCTCAGCTACAACGGAGCACAGGCTAAGCCCCACGGAGGGACAGAGGTAAAAAGAATAATAAAGGGGCGTCTTCCTTGCGCTGAGGGCGACCCAACTTGGGGCCTGCTGTGCTCTGCACTCTACAGTTTGTGTTCTCTACTCGTCACAAACCTTATGGTCCCCTAATGAGGCAGGCCTCTCCCACGGCTTGAATAGATTAAAAAAAAAAAAACCTCCACGATCATTAATCTCTTCATCTGCCAACCCAAACAATACCCACGTCCTGGGACCTTCCGATAGCCAGGCCAAGCGGACCCAGCCCCTGACCTCTCCAGCAATCAGCTCCACAATCACTGCCAAGGCGACTGTTTTTGCCAGGTTTTCTCGGGCACAGGTGTGGGATGGAGCCAAAGCCCCAAGCAGAATTTGCACAGAGGCAGGGCCAGGCTAACACACCCTGCACCTCCCGCCAGGGCCCACTGGCACCTCCAGGATGAATGTCTTCAGGGGCCCCAGCCCACCAAGTCTTCCTGTAAGTTTCAGACACGGAAGCCACCTCGGAGAACTGTGGTTGTCTCTCTCTGTCTTCCCAGTGCCCCCCGCCCTGGATGAGTGCCCCCACGCCTCACCTGCCGTCACAAAGACAAGAGGGCCATTCATAATTCAAGTTGGCCCTTTCTTTCCTACACGCTACCAACACGAGTCGGATGCTGGAGGAAAAATTGAACTCTCTCTCCCAGGATGCGGTGAAGATCAAGCAGAATCTCATTAAGGCTCACTTCAAAGATTCGTCCTTTATTTCCATACAAACAAGTTTAAATTATCGTGCGTGAATCTGCTGTTAGCAGGGACTCTGTTCCATTATGCATGATTCCTCACTGCTCCTAACATGAATAATGGGCAGTGCTCCATTAGCGATTTCCAGTAATATGCTAAACTTTGGGAATGGTCACGTTATTAGGTTAAAGTTCTGTCGTTTGCATATTTATTTTATTTCCCACTCAAGCTGCAATGCTCTGGTTCCTCCAAACAGCGACCGCAATCTTGTTGTAATTAACACAGTATAACACATGCTGTAGCTATGATTTCTTTATTATTGTTATCTAATATTTATTGAGCACTTACTATGAGTGAGGGGTGGGGGTCCGTGCATGCCTCGCTGACATCATATTATTACTATTGAATATTCACCAGGACCCCAGGAGAGACCCCACAAGTGAAGTAACCAGGCCAAGAACACACAGAGGGCGACTGGGGTCCCAGGACGCAGGCCCACGTCACTCATGCAAATGTGCACGCTGACCCCCTTGTCTGATGCTCTTCTCTTTGGAGGGGACTCAGCAGAGAACAAGACAGTCCAGGGGACTGCTCTCAGGGAGCCCACACTCTAGAGAGGAGAGACAGGCTGGGTGGAAAACCTGAGAATCAGTGCGGGATCTAAACTGGATGCAACTTACCATGATTAGTAGTGCTCATTCAAATCGGGTTGTCTACCTTCAGGTACTTGGAATGATAAGATTTTTTTTTACAGTGTTGTTCCTTTCTGAAGACCTTGCATAGATAATGTATCATTTGGTAAGTAGATATTTGGAGGTCTATTGTACAGATGAGAAAACTGATTCTCAGGAGGATGATTGATTCCTGAGAGGAAGAAGAACCTCCTTCAAGCTCTGGCTTTGCCGACGCTTAATCTTGGATAAGCCAGACCATCTTCCTGGGTACTAAATGATGAGGCAGTTGCCGTATAACTTAGGCGGTGTGAGAGAATTGGGCAGGATTCTCTCAGCACCCTCTGGGCTCTTTCTTCCTCATTTTACTGGTAGGATTGCAGGGAGAATCTGCATTTTCTCTTGGTCATGGTCTCTGAAGGCTGTTAGAGGTGGTGTACGTGTGCTGACTCATGTATCAACTGTGTGATTCTGGCAAAGTTACGTTATGTCTTTGATTTTGGCTACATCATCTGTATAAATGGAATAAGTGCTGCTTCTTTCAGGGTCATTGTCAGGAATAGACTAGAGCTTAGAGCTTAGAATATCAGCAGGTCGGCTCGGCACCTGTGGCTCAAGTGGCTAAAGTGCCAGCCACATACACCTAAAGTGGCAAGTTTGAATCCAGCCCGGGCCCGCCAAACAACAATGATGGCTGCAACCAAAACATAGCCGGGTGTTGTGGCGGGCACCTGTGGTACCAGCTACTTGGGAGGTGGAGGCAGGAGACTCGCTTGAGCCCAGGAGTTGGAGGTTGCTGTGAGCTGTGATGCCACAGCACTCTACCCAGGGGGACAGCTTGAGGCTCTGTCTCAAAAAAAGAATATCAGCAGGTCCATGAGAACCACTATGTACACATAAGCTGATATTTTTGTATTATTTCTTTTAGAAACCTTCAAACCTTCAAATGTGAGTCTCTATTCTTAGCACAAAGTCATCTCACATGTTCTTCGGACATTATTCTTTTAGCCCCTCCCCGCTTTTGAACATTGAAGTCGTAATTGATTTTAATACCTCTTCCTATTCCATAACCCAGGGTAGTAATTAGCCAATGGTGCATCCACAAGGCTGTGTTCCTGACTTAACATGTTAAGATGGTCTGGAAAAAAAATGATCACAAGCATTGTCAATCAACCCAATCTCACGTTATTGGAAAACATTTGGAGGGGAAGTTTGAGTTGGTGACAGCTTTTATTTTTAACCTCTTGAATTAGCAGATGTCAAATCCAGCTCCATTGTCGAGACAGGAAATGCTGGGGTCCTCTGGAAAATGTCTTTATAATTCCTGCATTATTTATTCAAGATATTTGGCTAGCTCCACAGAGAATGACTTTTCCATTTGGAAGGGTGTCACAGAGCACCCCAGACAGAGAATAGCCTGAAGGAACCTCACGGAGAGACTGAGGCAGGCTCCTTAGACACACCCAGCCCTTTCCTGCCTGGAACCCTCATTCTGGCCACCTGGGCTTCCTGCTCCTTTGCTCTCTCACAACCTGCAGTTCCAAAGTCCAGATTCTATCTGTTCTTCCAGATCCATCTAAAAGTCACATTTCTCTCACTTGGGAAACGACTTCTCCATCACGATCTGTTTATTATTCTGTACGCTGTTGGGGTGTGTTCTCAGCTATCATTTCCTTGGCCTGGTGGGAAGGTGGCCTGTCCTTACCCTTTCTGTCATTTCTCCTTCCATTTCTTACGACTGAACTACCCTGCCCACCAATTTAAATCTTCTCTACCTTCCCACATACGGAAGTGGACTTTGCTTCACCAGCACCGCACCTGGCCTTGGTGTTTAAATCAGGAAAATGGGGGAGAACAGCATTTAAAGGGGTCTTGATCCATTTACAGTAGAAGAATAGAGGCAGGCGGCGAGCATGTGGAAAAACTCAGGCTCCAATCCATTGCTTTGGGACCTAAACCACATTCCTCCAGCGTAAGAACCAGAATGGGTCTGTTGCCTGCCACATCTCCAGCGTCTAGAACGGGTCCTGCTCGTGATAGACACTCAACAAGTATTTGGTGAGTGACTTGAGGTTTTGCAAGGAGAGCTGTTTTTGCACCAGCCTTAAGCCAGTTTTCTTAATTTATATAAAACTTATTTTCAATTTCAACAGTACACGTAAATGTAACAAAACTAATAAGAACACGGAGACACTTGAAGAATTATCATTTTCTTGGAGAGTATTGTTTGTTCCCTGCTTCCCCTTATTCCAAACATCAGCTGGGGACACGTGTTCATGAAATTCCAGATTCTTGCTCCCAAACTACCTTCTATTTACATCCGCCTGAGGGACGAGCTAACAGGTCTGCCCTCAAAATTCAGAGGCTGCATTCCCTGTTGAGAGAGCGTAAGTCCCATTAAACATAGGACAACTTTTGTGGCAGAACCAAGAACTGGTAGGAAAGAGTCTGGAACGTGCAGTGACTTGATTTTTCTTTCTCTGCTTACTTTTTATTTATTTATTTTTTTGAGACAGAGTCTCGCTACGTTGCCCTCGGAAGAGTGCCGTGGTGTCACAGCTCACAGCAACCTCCAACTCTTGGACTCAAGTGATTCTCTTGCCTCAGCCTCCCAAGTTGCTGGGACCACAGGCGCCTGCCACAACGCCCAGCCATTTTTTTGTTGCAGTTGTCATTGATGTTTAGCTGGCCCGGGCTGGGTTTGAACCCGCCACCCTTGGTGCATGTGGTCAGCGCCATGCTATGGGTGCTGCCTTCTGCTTATTTTTTGACCCAGAGGAGAGCAATTAGTCAGTAGCATTGCAGTTTTACCTTTTGTAAACCATAACAAAACATCCCTACCAACTCCAGCCTTACCTGAATGGAGGAGATGTGATGTATGGAAGTAGTTGGCATTTTAAAAAAAGTTTTACTGTATTTTCCAAACTCTTTCATTTGAAATAATTATAGACTTACAGGGTATTTCTACAATTGGAAAAATAGTAGAGTCCTGTGTAATAGTCTCCTTGTTTCTCCCAGTGGAGTATTCAGTCTTAAATAGCGGGAGGATAACGTTGAACCCAGGACATTGACATTGGTCCAGTTGGTTAACTGGGCCACAGACCTTGGTTTTCATAGTGTCTCTCTCTCCGTGTGTGTGGTTCTGTGCGGTTTTACTCCTTGCATAGATTTGTGTAACCACCACCACAACCAAGATACAGAACAGCTTCAATAATGGTACTAACAGCCATCATTCGTTGGGTACCTACCATGTTACAAGCTTGCTACTGGGTTAGCAAGAATGCAATTTTGTTTGCACAATTTCTATTTTTTTCTTGACTTAACATCACAAAATAGGAATATAGGTTATTTAATCATTTCAGCAGTCCCATCACGAATTATTGAAAGAAGGCAAGAATTGGCATCTGACAGATTTAGCTTTGATATTAACTGGCTGGGCAGGTGGCCATTGAAAGGTTGCTAATCCTCCTTTTATAAAAAAAACCACCCCATAATCTCACAATTCAGAGACAATCATACTTAAAAACCTTGTATGCATATGTAGATTTTTTTTTTTTGAGACAGTCTCATTTTGTCACCCTTAGGAGAATGCCACAGTAACCATAGCTTACAGTAACCTCAAACTCCTGGATTCAAGTGATCCTCTTGCCTCAGCCTCCCAAATAGCTGAGAGTACAGGACCCTACCACAACATCCCAGCTATTTTTAGAGATGGGATCTTGCTCTTGCTTAGGCTGGTCTTGAATTCCTGAGCTCAAGCAATCCACCTGCCTCGGCCTTCCAAAATGCTGAGATTACAGGCGTGAGCCACTGTGCCAGGCTGCATATGTACATTTAAACCTAATTGAGATCAAGCTGTTTGCACAATTTCTATTTCATTTTGTCTTGACTTAACATCACAAAAGGTCTATAGAGCCATCACTGTTAAAGACTGTCTAATAGTCATCACTCTGATTTCCCTGATGCCCCCTTTTTTTTTGGCCAATAAAATAAGCTTCTATGCTTTCATTATTGTAAGTATTACCATAGTGAATAACTTTTATAAAAATTGTATGTGTAAATCCGAAGACATTCTTAGGACTAGATTCTGTGATGTGAAATTCTTGGGTCTAAACCCAAGATTCTTGTATGACTCATAATAATATTGCTTAAATATTCAGAAGGCAATGTCTTTAAAATGGCACACTGATACTCTTGGTCAGGAGCTGGTAAATTATAACTTCCAGGAGAAATCTGGCTATCCTGCCTGTTTTATAAATAAAGATTTATTAGCACACACTCCCGCTCATTATACATAGTGCTTATGGCGCTTCACACTGTATCAGAGCCTAGTTGTTGTCCAAGAAACCACATGGCTGGCACAACTGAAAATGTTTACCCTCTGGCCACCCTCCCTTTTTATTTTTTGAGACAGAATTTCACTATCACCCTGGATTGAGTACCATAGTGTCATCATAGCTCACAGCAACCTCAAACTCCTGGGATGAAGCAATCCTCTTACCTCAGCCTCCCACGTAGTTGGGACTAGAGGCAGCCAGCACAAGGCTCAGATAATTTTTCTATTTTTTTTTTTTAAACAACAGCTTTAAAAATTTACCCAATAACTGGCACTCTTCAGATTTTTAACAGCAGCAAGGAATGTGACTTGTGCAAGTCAGAATCTGATACCCGTTAAATGGTGACAGCTTTGCCAATAAACAAGAATATGCTCTTCCATGGCTAGGAAGGGAGACTGAATTTTTCTATTTTTGGTAGAGATGGGGTCTTGCTCTTGTTCAGGCTGGTCTTGAACTCTTGAGCTCAAGCAGTCCAACCGCCTCAGCCTCCCAAGTGATAGAATTATAGGTGCGAGCCACGGCACTTGGCTTTTATCTGGCCTTTTCTAGAAATTTGCTTTCCTTTCCTCTCTAGGTGGAAGCTACACATGAGAGATAATAGTGACAACATTGTGTTAGAACAATTATCTCAAGCATAGCCTCAGAGTGGAAGTGATGGGATGGGGGGGGAGGGCATACAAGCTCTCAGATTCTTGCTCTCTTGTGCTCAGCGAGCAGGTACACACTTGGTGTTTAACTGTGTTGTTTGCTGTATTAGTAGCTGTTGCCACTGCTAATAATTTGTTTGGGTTGGAATAAACATGGTGGCACCACCAGCCTCTCTTCTTCCTCACCAGCCTCTGCACTGGCTCTTGGCATTTGCGCTGGGGAGATAACTTCCTTTTCACACCTCTAGTGTACAGGGAAAAGCAGCTCTATTATTTAAATTCTTCAAGATCAAGGATGTAAAATGAAGCCTGCCCCTGGCCCCACCAGACATCCAAATAAATCTTCCGGCTTCCCAATGTGACGGTGTCACCCTGGGATTAATACCAAGTAATCCAGTGCCAACATGAAGACAGTGAAAATAAGCATTTACTCTCCTGGAAAATCATTTTATACTGATTACAAGTTGTAGCTTGTCACGAGGATGTGAATTGAAAATGTGCACATTTGCAAGGTTAATATTTCTCTCTAAAGTCGCTCTTTCCCTTACCTCCCCCCTCTGCCAACCCCTAGCTCGAAAGGAAGAGGAATTCCAAATAAATATTTGTCCTGAGACATCCGTATTCCAGTACACAAAGATTAAATTCTCTTTTCCTTTAGTCCACAAGGCCATGAAAACAGGCAGCAAGGCTCTGGAGGAGACTTTTTCAACCTGGGCACTATCAGGCCAGCTAATTCTTGGTTGGGGCCGCCATCTTGGCCACCGAGGGATGTTTAGCAGTGTCTAACCTCAACTGTGACAACCCCAATGTCTCTAGACATTGTCAAATGTCCTCTGGGGGCCAACTCACCCCTGTTAAAAACACACAGGTGTAGGGGTCTCCAAGCTAACAGGCAGGCAACTCAGTGGTGTTCAAAAGCAGAGCATGGCCACCTGCCCCTGTGCTGGCGTCACCTCTGCCAAAACTTTCCCTCTAATCTTTTAACTCCAGACCAGTGATGCTCTGTCACCTCCCAGAATTTGCTAGTCCTGGCCACTCTACCCGGAATTTTCTTTCTGGATTCATGCGTTATGGAAAATCACCACCTCGGTGAGCCTTCCATGATGGGCCCCTTCAGGCCTACCGTGGGGTTGGACACAGTGTCCTCTGAGCACATATCACCCTGCCGGAAGCAGTGGAGACACCATCGTGTACAAGTTGGGCTCCGAGTCAGTGCTTAAGATAAAAACTACATATAACAAAATGATCTTTAGAAAAATCCCTTAGATCCCCTTGGAGACAGTGCGAATGGTTTTGTAGCGTTAACTGTTAGCCATAGTTGCGCTGTTTGTGTTAGAGACGTATTGAGTCCCACGGAAGGAGGAAGAGGAGAAGGGACACCATGGGTGGGTCTCTGGGCCTTTAAACAGTCACGTCATAGAAAGTTTCCCGTAACTGGTGAGGAGAAGGTCATGCACTGCAGAGCGCTCTCACTTGCTAGAGGGTTTTCTTCATCCTGTCTTCATCTCAGTGAATCATCTGCCACTCAAAGAATTAAACTAGAGCGTATGAGTGAAGTACCTAAATACGGCGCCTGGCACACTGTGGTAACACGATGTGGCTTTTTAAGTTTAAGTCTAAATCCACACTGTTCTTTGAAAGTTATGGAGGAAAGGCTGGATGCGGTGGCTTATACCCGTAATCCCGGCACTCTGGGAGGCAGAGGCGGGTGGATCACCTGAGCTCAGGCGTTTGAGACCAGCCTGAGCAAGAGCGAGAACCTTTCTCTAAAAATAGCTGGGGGGCACCTGTAGTCCCAGCTACTTGAAAGGCTGAGGCAAGAGGGTCACTGGAGCCTAGGAGTTTGAGGTTGCTGTGAGCTATGATGCCATGGTGCTCTACCCAGGGTGACAGCGAGATTCTGTTTCAAAAAAAGAACAGAAAGTTATAGAGGAAGAGGTCGGCCAGTTGGTTCCTGTATCTCTCATTTTCCTCCCTTGACCTTGACTTGTCAGGCTCTCACGACTCTCCGGTGCTTGGGTCATCACAGGGACTTTTGTTTGTTTGTTTGCTTGTGCGTTTTGCTGTGTGTTTCCCTTGAACAATGATATATTTGAGGACTGGGACCCTGTCTCATTTAGTGGTATCTCCCCAAAGCCCACCCCAGAGCTGGTGCCCTATGTACTATTTAAGTGAAGAAATAGGAAACCTAAGTTTGAATTAACATCTTCAGAGTCTTCTGCTCACAATTTAAAAATCTGTTGTAAGATGCTATAGCCTGTGGGATCTGTGTGTTATGTGACCAGCGTATCTCACCATCTGCAGCAGTACAATGGCTGCAGATGGGAGTGTTCTGAGTCCGTTTTGGAGGGACGGGAAATCTAACCTTACTCTTAATTACCTTTTAAGTCATCTTCAGCTTTTCACTTCCACTCTTGCCAAACCCACCTGCGAGGCACTTTAGCGTGTAGACGAGCCATGATAATGAAGTTTCCGATTTGAGAGGGGAGCCCAAGGGTTGAGTTGGTTTCTTCCTAAACGGAGAACTGAGAGCTAAAGAGGCGTAGAGGGTCCCCAGCCCTGTCATGATTTGCCCCAGCTGGCTTTTGTCTGAGGAGCAAGTGGCCACGTGGCATCGTCCCATGATCAATGTCATGAACAAACAGGGTCCTGAATCTGTACTTTAACAACATCCTAGTAAGGAGATTGAAAGGTGGAAACATCTTCAAAGAACGTCCCACGCAGAAGAATCAAGGAAAAAACCAAAGCAGATCTTCACGTGACCCTGACACTAGAAACTAGAGGGGTCAGCGAAGACCAAAGGTAGGAAGAAAATTCCAGATTTGTTTGTCTTAGGAAGACACTGCTTTTTAGACCACTGTGTTCTATATTTCCTACGAGCAAATGCATGGGGAGTTAGGGACAGAAAGTGACATACCGGGGAGCCAGATATGCCAGGAATTGGCTTTGGGACCTCCTTGAAAATCTGAGTAAGAGTGATCACTTCCCCCTTCTCCAGACCCTCTCAGCGGAGGCAGGTGTGTGAAGTCAGGAGCCAGGAGAAGGAAGAGGCGGCCAGGTCTCCAGCCCCCAAACCTGATGACATCAGAAAGGGTGATTAACTCCCAGGTACACCATGGGCTATTCACACGGGCGGGCGGGGTGGGGGGGGGAGAATTTATATCCCTTTCATATATAAAAGGAAACAGATGTGATTTTCTTTACAAAAGAGCATTTCATTAAAAAAAAAAAAGGCGAGGCGAGGCTGAGTTAACATAACCATTATTCTCCATCTCAGAAAAAGCAACCCCTGTTTGGCTGTCATTATAGAAGGGAGCAAAATCCTTTCATCCAGTGATTAGTTGTAAACATTCCGGCGCCTTCTGGGAGCAGGCCTCTGTTTCCCGTCTTACGCCGAAGCCATTTTCTTAGACTAATGTTTTATACACACAGCTCAGATACAATGCAAACTCCCGGTACCCCAAAGGCAACGGGGCATTCGTTTATACTAAATCAGAAGTGTCGCCCTTGACAACCTGCAGCGGTGAAACATTTATTCAGTCTTGCATTCCTGGCACTTAGAATTATTTCTTTCATGCCTGATGGCCAAATTACAATATGGCAGGTTTCCCTGGAGCCATAGGATCATTAGTGCCAGCTCACAACATACTTTCAACTGATACGGCATTTCATGTACAGCTGCCAATCAAAAAATGGGATATGCAAATGAGGAGGGGAGCACGGGTGTACAATTCCTGTACCGTGAGCTCCTCACAGATTTCCTTAATGACTAGCAGTCATTCCGCTGAGTGGAAGGAGTGGAGAGAACACAGAGGGAAATTTCCCCAGGAAGCTGCTTGCAAGAGCCAGAAGTTTTCACATTTGATTTCCATATTTATTCTCTTTCTTCCCCCTCTCAGCGCTTCTAAACAGTAGACCTAAAAATACTAGAGCCGGGCTTGTTACTCAAATACAGGGCCCTGTCACTGTAGCTGGGGTTCTCAGGCAAGCGGTGGGTTCCCCTTAAATACTGTGTGAGACCAAGTCTGCCTGCTCCCAGGGAGGAGAGGGGGCTCGTTTTGCTGCAATGGATTGGAACTCCCTCTTAAAGGTGAAGGTGAGGCTGAGGCCATGGGGCTGCAATTCTTGCTACGGGGTGGGAGTGGGTACCACCTTTGTGTTCAGAGAGATCTGGCCCTGTCTTTCCCTCCAGCCTGGCCTGGACCACTCTTCTGCTCTTCTGGTTTCAGTCTAGCCTCCCAAGCTTCCTTTTCAGATTCTTGAAAGTTCCAACCTCCTTCTTGCTTCTGCAAGGCCTTTGTATCTCCAAGCTTGAATTAAGTCCTTGAAAGAGAGAACCCCCCCCCCCCCCAAACAAGTATTGTCTACCCAAGTAGAGCTAACCCTGGTTAAAACTTGACCTCTGCCACTCATTCATGTTAAAAACATCTCCAGGGTAACAGGGGATAAGAGAAATATTAAGAAAGAATTGTGAGGATGACTTGCCCTGCCCTACAGAGGAGAACGGTTTCCCCATTCTTCTCCATGATTGCTAAGTATGGAGACTTATCCCGTCACCAGCTGATGGCCGTGACCTGCTTTTCGGACACCGAGGGAGAACGTGAATGCTTGCATGCCTTGGGGTACACGACTTTTGGACATTAGCCTTTTTCTTCCAATGGGGGTGAAATATATACTTAGCTGGTGTCTGTGCAATTCGACTTTCTGAGTTTTCCTTTATTTTCTGTTTCTGAGAAGCTGAACTATCATAAGCCAATTATAGGACACTCCTACGTGAAAAAAATCCCTTTTAAGAAAGGCTGATCTTCTTTCTGCCACCTCTTTCCACATTTCTTCTAGTATACATGGAATACGTTACTATCAAGATCTGGATTGATTCCATTATTTTTTTGAAAGAAGAATATACAATGTCATCTAATTGCAGATTTAGAGGGACCCTCTGTTTATGTCTAAATAAAAGATTGGAGGGGCTGAGTCATGTGGGTTCCACGTGGCTCCTGACTGCTGTAGGTCATGTCTGATCAGGGAGCGTTTTCATTTACAACTGGAAGAAAAAGGCATCACAAACATGTTACAAAATTGAACACAGGCCCAGAGAGGTCAAGCCCCTTGCTGAAGTCACACAGCTGGGTGGTGGGAAGAAGAGACTAGAGGTCAGGGCAGAAAGGGGATGGTGAGTCCAGAGCACGTCCAGACATTACTCATGACAGTGATGTCATAAAAAAAAGGCATTACAGACGACGTCATGCCCCACCCCACCGAAAAACGAAACCGTTAAAAGTGCTATATTCTAATCCGAATTTGATTTCAATAAATGTCTCTGCATGTGGCTGGAAGTGAAGGCTTTCTCCATGAAGCAATTTTGGGGACTACACTTTTGTCTTGGCCTTCCTGGAGTTTGCAGGCCCAGTCAAATCTCTCGCCTGCAGTAATGAATGTCTTCCTTTCTCCCCCCTCTTGGCCCTCCCTGCTATGTGTCTGTAAGCAAGAACCAGCTTATGGCTCCCAACTGTGAGCTCCCCACATAAATCTCCCTGTTTCTGGAAGAAATCCTGCATCTCACAGCTCCTGGGGGATCTGCTCAGCTCTCACACCTCCCCTTGGCCAAGGCCATGCGTTTTGTCTCTGGAGACCTTCCCCCGGCACCGTTCAGACTTCCTCAGGTTTCCAAGGTAGCAAAAGGGTGAGACACAGAGCCTCAAGTGGAACTCACATGTCAGCCTGAGGAGTGTCCTGGGAATGCTTCCATTGCAAAAGTAGGATATGGCTTCTTAGGAAAGCCATGCTTTTCAGTTACCTCCTGAAATAACGCTAAGGGAACGGTTAATCATTTATCATGGTAAACTTCCAGAATCAAAATAGCCAGCAAGCTTAAATAAATGGGGTATTCAGGAGGAAATGGAAATGAATATATATATATATATATATATATATATATATTTTTTTTTTTTTTTTTTTTTGGTAAGTAATAGTCAAACAGCTACAAAATAAAAGTCACAGATGAATCCACCCTGTAGAACTTTGGGGACATATCCCAGGATTAGGGGTGTATTCAGGCTGATTGCTGACTACTAATAAAAATGATGCCTAAGGTTTGTCTTCCCAAGACTCAAAGCATTTTCTCTCAAAAGCCCTATAAAGGAGGGATTAGTGTTCCATTTTACAGATGAGGAAACTGAGGCTGAGAAGTACAGTAACTTGCCCAAGGTCGTAGAACTAGCAGAGGGAGAAGTCCTGTCTCGAACTGAAGCCAGAGTCCTGAGAGGTAGGGGTTTTGGAGTCACAGACGTAGTTACTATTTAATCTTTAGAACCATAGTCTCCCACAGTGCTGAGTGATATGATCCAGACAGGAAACTGTGGGCCCCAGGGAGCCACAGAGTGCCTGGGAAAGGCCACCAGGCCTCGAGAAGAGCAATTTGAATATCATTATCCAGAACCTTCCATGTCTTGTCTTGTCTGACCCTCCCTCCCCCTTACAGCTGGTCTGCACTCCCCCAGGCCCTGTCCTTACCCTGTGTGGTGCTGGCTCACGTGGTTACCTAATCCTGTGACAGGTCCATCAGTTTCTTCTCCTTTCCCCCTTTCCAGTTCTTTTTACCACTATGACTGTTTCCCATCTGGATAGGGAATCATCTTGGAGGAAACTGAGGGCCAAAGAAGCTAATTTTGGGCTTTGGAGAGTCCGAGACCAAGGGCCTGGTGTACATGGTAGATTTGATGAGATACTTTCTGAGGCATTTTTTATCCTTACTTGGCCTTAACATCAGTACCAGAGTGTGAGGGGTGTCAGGGTTGGTGAGAAGAAAGAGTCTCTCAGGAAAACCTGGGGTGGGTCCCTGAGAGAGGACCCTAAAGCTTGACTGCCCACCCCAGGTTGGGTTAGACCTAGGTAGACCATGGCAGGATTTCCCAGAGAAGTCTGAGAATCAAAGCACACTCATCTCCTGCGGCACTGGAAGCCCTTGGAGCTCCATCCTCCATGAGCCTGTCTCCATTTCCCTGGTCTCAGAAAGGTTTCTAGCAATAGCTAATGTTTTCCTTGTCCTCAGGAAGAGGACAGAATTCAGCTGTGAAGGAAGAGCTACCGTGTTTCCCTGAAAATAAGACACTGTCTTATATTTATTTTTTCTCAAGCAGACACACCAGGGCTTATTTTCAGGGGATGTCTTATTTTTATTAAGTATAATACAACAATCTACATTTATTCAAATACAGTTAAGTCATCTTCCTCTGGAACCTGATAGGGGGAGCCGACTTTGTTCGTGGGCTCGGCGCTAGTGATGCGTGAACTCCTTTCCCCTAGCTGTTCATACATGTGCAATAGGATGCCTGCGACCACAGTTACCATCTGCACACCCGCGCAAGTGCAAACTGCTCGGAGAAAGGAGCTGTGGCAGATAAAAGGTATTCCAGTCTTCTTTACCGCTTCACTCCAAAATGCATGGCATGGCTATGCAGATATGCTGCTTAGCCACGCCCATCACTAGGTCTTATTATCAGGGTAGGGCTTATATTTAACAAATGCATAGAAATCCTGCTAGGGCTTATTTTTGGGGTAGGTCTTATTTTGGGGGAAACATGGTAGCAAAGACTAGGGCAGCAGGTGGATTTAGAAATGTGGACGCCTCTGCGGATGCCAGTGTGGAAAGGGTGATCTCTATTCTGTGCTAGTTAGGACCATATCCTGGACGCCAAGACTCATGGGGACAAGATGAATCCCCAGTCCCTCCCATGACTTGTCTACAAAGGTTGCTCAGCACTTAGGAGCAACCCAAGAGAAAACAACTGGGAGATCCCTGAATTCACCAAGAAGACCCTGCATTGACTAAGGTATTTTTTGCCTTCTAAATATAATAAAGAGCTGCAGGAAAGAAATGAAATTCATGTAGAGGCCAAAAAATGAAGCAAGTTATATTTTACACACACTGGAGTTTGTGCTCTGTGAAAATGATAGCTGACATGTGCATTACATTGCTTGTTTCTCCCACCACAAGGCAAGCACCCTGCATGGTAATTAGGAGGCAGTCAACCTACACAGTAGGACCTCCATAGTTGGCCCCTCCTTGCATTGACAAACTCTCTAAGTTGACCTAATTTTCATAGACTGAACATGCTCCACATGTATGTTATCAGTACAGCAGGCCTAGTTCCTTATGTCGACCAGTTTGTTAGAGTCCCTTGGGTAGCTGACTTACAGAAGTTCTAACTATACTTGTTGAATGAATCTATGAATGATCCAGCTTGCTCATAATGATCATCACAGAATGTTGTATAAAAGGTGGTAGACGTTTACTGGCAGGCAGATGGGTTCCTTTTCTACCTTTGGTACATCAGGCATCTGTGGAAGAATTACAGCAGGGTTAACACACAGTGGAATTATCCAGTGGAAACCACACAGTCAGGTGAGTGATGGTGGGAAGAGAAAGTGAAGAGGTTGACAAAATGAGGAATGTTAACACTCCTTGTGAACCTGCTTCATGCCTGGTATTTGGCACACATTCTATACATCCTCTGACTTCATCACCAGTCTGAAGTGCAAATCATCACCCCCATTTTACAGATGTCACAACCAAGGCCTAGTGGAAGAATGAGTCACACCAGGTTGCATAGCTACCAAACACCACACCCTGCCCTAGAACAACTCCTGCAGGATTCTGCAGATGATGGGCAGTCCAAACCATTGAGACCTGCATAACCACTTGGATATCATCTCTGTCTTAAGTTTCCGGTTAACTGGGAGAGAGAGGATTTCTTAAATTAATGGTAGTGATACTATAATTCTTGTTATTAAAAAATAGAGATGCACACAATTGCCGTTCTTTTGAACACACACAGGATAAATCCTTAAATGAGCAGGAAAGAGTTTACCTGCTTGTACCTTTACATGTTGGCAGTGAAGTTTATGTTTCTAGAATCTCATGATCAAAGTGATCGTGTGGATCATCAGCCAGGATAAACCTGAGCTTGAACAGTGAATTCTGCATCCCCACCCCTTACCGCCATGATTATTTTTCCTGTCTTTGTTGGATTTTATGAAGTGAAGGATGCCAACGCCTTCTTTTGAATTGTATGTTGTCACAGCTGTGCTATACAACGGCGTCTCACAGTCCTCAGCCACGTGGGAAACAAACTCCATGAATTTTGCCCTGTTTGAGGGTTAACCCTGTGTTTAATACTAAGAACCTCTGTAAGTTGACCACCCAAGGGAATGTCACAAACTGATCAACATACGGAGGTGGTCAACATAAGGAACTAGGCTTTCTGCACTGGTGTGTACATGTGGTGCACATCCAGCCTACGAAAATTAGGTCAAGTTAAGGAGGTAGTGTAGGGAGGTGGCCAGCTATGGAGATTCTACTGTATTTCTTTAATCTTCAGAAAATTAACGTACCTTTAAATAGGTATGTAACATACCTGAAAAGCTTTCTATCATTCTTAGCAATAGTTTGCAACATCATGGATGACTCAGGTGTATTTGTGTTTAATTTATACAAGACGATCAATTACTAAAGTAAGAAACTCATTTTTTAAAAAATATCTAATGTCGTCTCTATGACACGTAGAAGTCATGCGTTTTGGAAACACTGTTGTGGAAGAATTTGCCGTAATTTTACATAAACAGCACACACACATACACACACACCTCCTTCAAGTTGGCTTCATCTCACAGTTGGTGGCATGGAGATTGATATTAAAATGACCCCAATGATAGTCGCTGGGTAAAGAGATACAGGTTATACTATTGATTTGGGGAACGGATTTCTCAAAACCAGTTTTCAGCAGGCCCCAACTTTTTTGCTATCCAGTCCCTTTCCGAGTCTTTTTTTCACGGTTTGCTGCGTTTGTGATACCTCAGTGATTTTTCTGCTCTGGCTCGTGGCGTGACATGAGGAAAATCTGTGGCGAGATCATAAAACCTTTGGAAGAAAAACGATTTTAATCACAGATGTCTTTGATAATCATTAACCAGTAAGCCCCTTGGAAGAAAGCCATTTTTTTCCCATAGACTCTTGGGGTTGTTTTGACCTCTCCCCCCAGGGTGTCGAAGGTGTCCCTTAGAAACTTTCCTATTTGATTTAATTGCTATTTAATTCCGAAAACATTGCTTCAATTAGACATCCTGATTTATGGCACCATTGGGCTTCTCTTGGCAAGGACATCCCAAGAGACTGTCCACTTCTAATTGACTGATTTTAAACAAGCTTATCTCTTCCGTTCTGCAAACTTCAGACTGAGTTGAGGAGCATCTGAAATACTGTATCCTCCAGTCCATGTCAGATTACCAGCCATGACTCAAAATTAACCTAATAATCTGAGTGACAACTTAATTAATTTACCCACTCATTTTATGCTTCTTGTGGGCCCTTTATATAGCAAGCAAGCACTGTGCTAGGTCAGAGGCAAATGGAGAATAACCCGAAACCCCATATGGTATCTGTCCTGAGCAAGTGCTCAGCTCAGTGTTTGAACATCCTGGATGGGATAGGGAACACGTATTTCAGTGTTTCCCAAGAAAGAATCATTTGTTTACCGTCGTCCTGATTTTCGCCATATCCTTGTATGATCCTTAACATTATTTTTCTTTCGTATTTTATTTACACCAGTCCACTTTTTCAAAATATGAATTGCTCCTTTTACCTTGTCCTAAGCGGTATCTGTAAAGCGGTAGTTTTCATGTGGTTTTTAGAGTTTTAAAATACACATTAAGAGAATTTTTATACTCCCCAGATATATCCTACCTCAAATCTCACTTATTACCAGAGGCGTACCTCTCACAATTCGGAAAATGCGGATTTGATTTTCAGATGCATTAATTGAACTCCCGTCATGTGAAAACCACAATACGGGGGTTTACATTTGTTCTGAATATTCAGAGTCTGCATTTAAATAGGGACAAAAGCTTTTGGGGCTTCACAGCACAAATTCAGTACGAATTTGAAGAGGGATTTTCTTTTCTGTTTGCCTGGCTTCCAGTTTGCCGTGTAGAAAATTTTGAATGAAATTTTCCTCGGCCAGTATTTTCTCTTGTGCATGAAGTCCTAAATTTTGAACAGCATTACTGGGTGAAACTAAAGTTCCTCTCTTCTTACAATATTTTGTGTCTGGGTTTTCCTTCGTGGACTTGGGGGAGACTGATTCTTGAGACACAGATCAAACTGGTCAGCAATCTGTGGCTGATGAGATGTGGCCAGAAGCCTGTTTTTGCAAGTAAAGTTTTACCTGCTGCACTCATCTTTTTTATTTGCAGGTTTTTTTTTTTTTTTTTTTTTTTTTTTGGCCAGGGCTGGGTTTGAACCCGCCACCTCCAGCATAGAGGGCCGGCGTCCTACTCCTTTGAGCCACAGGCGCCGCCCCTGCTCCCATCCTTCTGTGTACTGACCATGGCGGTGTTTTTCAACGCTTTTTATCTCACGGTACACTCGAACCTGTAGTTAAACTTCGGTGGCACACTTAAATTATGTTGATAAAAAATAGGATTAAAAACAGAATATACTTACTGGCTTTGAACCGCTTTTGAAAAGAATTTAATGAATGATCTTTAAAAATTATTGCGGCACACCGGTTGAAAATCACTGGTCTGTGGCTACAGCGTCAGAGTTGAGTAATTGGAACAGAGTGTCAGGCCTGCACAGCCTCAGACAGTTACCATCTGGCCCTTTCCAGAGCAAGTTTGCTGACATCTGATACTTGATAGGTTCTGGATAAACAAGGAAGAGCCAGGGAATAGTTTTGCTTCCAAGCTACTAAGAGAGCTTTGGTTTGCTTGGGAACTCTTAGGAAGTCACAAGATGTAGGATTTCCTGCTGAGTCCCAAGAAGAAAGTAAAATTACTGCACAAGAGACTGAAGACAAATATCTTTGAAGGGAGGGGAAGGTCCCACTGGTCGGCCTGCACTCTCGCTATTCCACAGCGTGGGATGGGTTGCAGCGTAGAGAGAGAGGATAATGCTCTCCGAAGGGGCTGTAAAATGTTGCAATGGCAGGATGAGGCCTTGACTTATGTAAGTCTAGGTCAAAATATATACTTTTGAGCTAGACTTGCAATGATTCCTCTCTTGTTTCCCTGAGGCCAAGCATATCCTGTGGTTGATAATGTCCACCATGACTGTGTGAGCGCCCTGACCCACAGCATCTGTGAAAGGATAAAATGACCACAAATTCTTTGCTATTTCTCCCATAGACAGAAGTTGATGTTTACTCTTTCTGAATCTGGCTTGCGACGGAAGTGACTTCCAAAGCTAGGTCCTAAGAAACTTCACAACTTCTGTGGGCTTTGTAGGGTGCTGGCTCTGGGGAAAGTCAGCCCCCTGTTAGAAGTCTATCTTGGCTCGGTGCCTGTAGCTCAGTGGTTAGGGCACCAGCCACTTATACCGGGGCTGGCAGGTAACAACAATGACCACTACAAAAAAAAAAAAAAAAAGGCTGGGCATTGTGACAGGCACCTGTAGTCCCTCCTACTTGGGAGGTTGAGGCAAGAGAATTGCTAAAACTCAGGGGTTTGAGGTTGCTGTGAGCTGTGATGCCATGGCACTCTACTAAGGGCAACATAGTGAGACTCTGTCTCCAAAAAAAAGAGAAGTCTGACTATCTTGAGAACACCATGTTGGCAGGAAGCCAAGCTGGCCACGTGGGTAGGTGGCGTGCATGCATGGGTACACACACCTCCCCCCCCAGAGGTGAAGGGGAGAGCGGCCCGTTTCTCAGCTGAGTTGCTGTGATATGGGTGGAGAAATCCCCCTTGAATATTCAGCTCAGTGAAGCCTCCAGACAGCGGCAGCCCCTGCTGCCATCGCAATGCAACCGTATGAGAGACCCTAAGTAAAAACTATCCACTGAGTCTGGTCCGCTCCTAGACTGAGATAATAGCCAACTATGTTTTTGAGCCACTAAGTTTTGGGAAGATTACATAGCAATAGATGGCCAGGAGAGTGAATCCTTGTTATCTTGAGGTGCCAAGAAGTCAAACATGATGCAGGACGCTAGCAGTAACCAGCAGCTCTCAGACCCACGGCCCTGCCTGCCTCTCGAGCCCAGGTCAGCACCACTCTTCCTAGCTCTTCTTACTAGAGTGACCCCGGATGGATGTTCCCAGATTTAGCACTAAAAGCACCACAGCCTGAAAACTTTTCCAGGACACTGGCCATGCTGCCGACTCCTCATCAGCCTTAATGACTTTTTTCCTCCACGCTTTGGAGCCTTAGCACATAGTTTATCCTTGTCTGGAATATTTGTTCTCCCTCGGCTAACGTGGTTAACTTCTCTCTGAACTTAGTTTGCTCAGAGGAGTTGCCTCTAACTCCCAGGGCTCCCAGGGGAAGGCCTCCTTGCTAACGCAGACTCTTCTAACACTTGACAATCTTAGTTACACCAAACTCACTTGCCAGTTACTGATGAAAATCACCGCCCCTGCTAGAGTGCGAGGTTCACAAGCCTGTGCAGATTGTGTTGTTTTTGAGGTTGACATCACGCCAGGATTTGGCATAGTAGACACTCAACAAAGAATAGAATGAATTAAAAAATAAAGGCAAACTGGCAAAGGCGGTTAGTACCTGTTACCACAGTTTATGTCTTAGCCTGGTGGGAAGGGGCGGAGGTTCTGAACTTCTCAGATCCTTTTGATAAAGAGGAGACGACTAACCTCAGCCAGGTCCCAAGAACTGGGCAGAAAACAAGATTTCGATGCACTGCCCAGCCAGGTGCAGGGGCTCACGCCTGTAATCCCAGCACTCTGGGAGGCAGATTGCTTGAGCTCCACGCCTGTAATCCCAGCACTCTGGGAGGCAGATTGCTTGAGCTCAGGAATTTGAGACCAGCTTGAGCAAGAGTGAGACCCTGTCTCTCCTAAAAATGGAAAAACCAGCTGGGCATTGTGGCAGGTACCCGAGGCAGGAGGATCTCTTGAGCCCAGGAGTCTGAGGTTGCTGTGTGCTATGATGATGCCACAGCACTCTACCCAGGGTGACAGAGTGACTCTGTCTCAAAAAAAAAAAAAAAAAAAAGATTTCTGTGCACAAAGGAGTGTTTCCCAATAGTAGCAAAAAGGGCAAATAGCAAGTTGGCTTATGTGCTACCTTACGGTCTTGATGCTAAGGGAAGAGATAGAAAAACATAGGCACCCCGAGATGGGGACACTCACAGTGTCCCTGCTTAGCGGTTCAGCAATCACTTGCCTGCCTGTACTCCACACCTGACTTCCCTGCCTGGGTAGAAAGAGACTGAAATGTGGCGATGACTAATGGAAGGTTATGGAAAGATTTATTGGACAATTATCAGTGTTTTTCCTCACTCAACTTCCCTTTAGTAAGTCATTATTTCATTTGGGGACTAAGTACCACTCATATCACCCTCGGATTCTGTCATTTCATCGCCTCATTCCTGCTGGTGTGTCTCCTTGATTTGTGGAAGTCTAGAGCCCGTGGGTGGAAAGGATGTTTCACTAACTGAACCCGAGTTTTATCCCCTGTCGCTGTCAGACGCTCGCAGATAAGACTTGCTGGAACTGTGAGTTTTTCAGTCTGCAATCATTCGTGGGCCACCTGGAAGATTTTTGCTACATTCTAGAACCTATTTTATTATTTAGTCTCTCCACATTTTAAAACAGTGATCATTTTTGTTTTGTTTTAAAGTTAGTCTCACTGTTAGGCCATGAACCATGTGATCGTGGGTTTGATGGGCTGGTGGGTTATGTCAGCGTGTGTGGGTGGGTGTGTGAGCACATGTGTAGGTATATAATTCTCTGTGGAATAAATGTGAGGAAATTATCACTTAAAACCGCAATTTCATGGATTTAGGACTAGGACTAGGCTATTTAACAATAGTAATTTTTTAAAAAAATGTAGCAATGGTGAAGTAATCCAAGGAGAGTTAGTTTCCTTTTAGTAGAAATTCAGCTTGGAATCGCTATGGTAATGGTAACCTGCGGCCTAGGAAGAGTTCTATGCTGGCTCCTTCCGACCCCTACTCCTGGTTCCAGGGGTTTTGTGCTATTGGCTCAGTTCTGACTTCATGAAAACCTCATTCAGAATCTTAATGACATCTTTGCCTCATTGCTTTTTCTAAGATTCCACAGCCAGGCGTCAGAAAATCCTGCTGTCTCAAACTTCAAAATACGTCCCACATCCCGCGGTTTCTCTCCCTGGCCACCCTACTTTAAGTGACCCTCATCCCTCGTTGGGTCGACAACATTGGCCTCCTCCCTGGTTTCCCCACGTCCACTGGCTTGAGAGCACAAGAAAAATGAAGCCATTTCCAGCCTGTTATTATGTCTTGGATGCAAATAAACGCTCATGCAAGAAAGACGGGAGAAAGGCAATTTAAATATTTAAAATGCTCGGAACACAAATGAAAGAATAAAAAAAAAAAAAAAAGACCAGAATGATTGGGTGGCCTCAAAATCGCATCTCAGGTCGACATCAGATAGTCCCTTTCAAAATTCTTCTGAATGTATTTCCTTCATAATTTATCACTCCTCTCGGACGTAGCATCCAGGGTGATTTTAAATTGATATGATATAAGAATAAATACCAAACCGGTCAAAGTCGTCAGCAAATGTTCAAAATTACAGAAAACCATAGAAATGGGCTCTAATTGCAGCATTATCTAATCTCCCCACTTTTGAATGCCACGGCTCACTCAGGCCGTTCTCTTTTCTTGTGAACTTTTCCATTTTCTTCTAAGAACAAGACATCTGTATTTTAGGATGTGCTGTGTTTTATCATGAAAAGCCATAAAAAGGAGTATCCGATGATGGGAAAGAGACTCACAAAGAACTGTAGTTAGCAAAGGCTGTGAAGGAATGTGGCTGGGAAGGGCACCGGGCCCTTCTCTTAAAGTTCTTTATTCCCTGAGACAAAGAGAGGGAGAACGTGGGTTGGCTTGCCTCCCTCGAATGCTCCATCCCCTGACTCCGGGAGGTAGCTTTTCAGAGGCCCACTGGCACTTGAAATATAAAAGTGAGGAGATAGCAGGCTTCACAATATCAAAGGGAAAAACAAAGTCTTTTCTCTCCTAAAACATTTTACCACTAATGACATTTTCAAGCCAAAGTTGAACACGCAAGGGGTGTGGGTGTTTGCAAGTTGATAGAAGCTCCGTAAGGAAGTGGCTGGGTGAAAAGAACCAGCAAGGACGCCCGAGATAGAGGAGGTATAGAGTTGCAGAGTTGGGCTGATTGAAGAGACCTGAGACTTAAGGACTTTGTACTGGGTGGAAGAGGATCACCTGGAGATTTATGGCCCCTGGAAACCCCTTCTTTGGAAAGAGGCCCTGATCCAATGACTGGGGTCCTTGCAAGGAGAAGAGAGGACAGAGAAACACAGAAAAGGAGGCGGAGACTGGCTAGAAGCCAAGGAGCACCGAGGATGCCTGGGAATTGCCAGAATGTTCTGAACAGGCTGGAGGGAAGGGCCCTCCCAAGGCGGCCCCTGTTGACACCCTGATTTCAGACTCTGACCTCCAGAACTGTGAGACAATGCCCGTTTCCGCTGTCTCTTTTCACCCAGCCTGGGGTCCTTTGCAGGGCAGCCCTACGAACCGATACACCACCTAACGCTCTTCTGAAGAACAGAACACGTGTTTGACTCAAGTCTCGTGGGCAGGTCAGGCCTTTTTGGAAACCCACATGAACCGACATCCATCATTCACTTGCTGGAGAGAGAGAGAGAGAGACCCTAAACTTTACGGAGACGGTTTCAATCATTCTGTGGTTCCCACATGTCTAGGCCGGAATTCTTCCATCCTGAAGAATTCATAATAGAGGCCTTATCCTCCTGGAGTGGGTGAGCTGTGTCCAGGGCACCCCTTCCCCAGGAGATATGCACAAAACCTTACCCCCGGTACTTGGGAATGGGACCTTATTTGGAAATAGGGTCTTTGCAGATGTGATCAAGTTCAGATGGAGTCATAGTGGATCAGGGTGGGCCCAAAAGCCAATGACTGGTGTGTGTAGGGGAGGAGAGGACACAGGGAAACTTCGAGAAGAAAAGCACACTAGGAAGGAAGCAGAGACGGCTGTGACACATCTGTAACCCAAGGAAGGCCTGAGGCTGGAGGAGGCCAGGAACGACCCTTCCCTGGCACCTTCAGAGGCTCACCGCCCTGCCTGGGCCTTGAGTTCCAACCTCCACCCTCCAGAACGGAAAGAGGATTAATTAATTTGTTTTCATAATCCTAGGAAACAAATGCACAAACCCTCAGCCAAACTCAACCCGCCAATGTGCTGTGTGGCCCACAAGGTGGTTTTTGTTTCGTTTGAAGTAGTTGCTAATATTTATGAACAGAGGAACGGCACGTGAGAAATCTTAGGAGGTGACATTAACCTTGGCTTTCCTGCGCAGTGAGGGAGCAGGGCAGAGAGCCTGCCCAGGGCAGCTCCCAGGTCCCACACCGGGGGAGGTTGACCTGTTGGCTCTTCACCTTTTCTTTCCTTTTCTTGGTCCTCGATGCCTTCATTCCCCAGGATTCTCATTTTCAAGACTAGAAAAGTGAAACCCACAAATGGAAATTTCCTGCCTCCTGTCACCCATCGTGTCTGTGACAGAGATTGGCTGGGAGACAGGCTTTTGGATCCCTGAACTTCCTACCACCCTGTGCCATTTCCGTCTGCAGAACGTGGCGAGATGTCTCCTGGAGCAGGCATTCATCCCCAGACGTCTAGATTTCATAGACCAGTTTAAAAAAAATTCAAGAAATTGGCACCAAGATTTGCCAATGCTTTATTTTACCGAAAAAGGATCTTAAAAAAAAAAAATCGCATTAACATCTTTTCATTAAAGAAAGGTGTGTCTATCACCCAGGTAGCAGGCAAGCCCACAAACTCAGAGTGCACATAAAAACTACGTTGGCCCTACAGGCTTTTCATGATGTCCTTGAAAACGTCATTTCCTTCCTTCTATCTTCACCACCTCACTCTGCTCTGCACACAAGGTCACTCCTGTTCGGGGACATTTATTGCTCCCTCTCCCTGGAACCCTTTTCCCCCCGGCACGGTCAGGGAAGGCTTCCTCCTCCATGTCCTCATCTCTCTACTAACCTGTCAGTCACCTGTTCCACATGGGGTCCCCTCATGATCTTGCCCTCTCTGTCTCAACATACTTTTCTGATGTCACCTGTCACCCCCTGACCTAGTTCGTCCTCATTTGTTTACTGTGCGATCTTCCTCCCCTGCAGTCAGAGCGAGGATTGTATTTTCTTCAATGTCTGAGAGAGTGTAATGGTGCTTGGCACATCAAAGAAGCTTAAGAAGTGTTATTTAATTGGGCTCAGATAAAGTATCGTACTTTATATTGAGTAAATCTCACTTGCTTAGAACCTCCGGCACTGGTTTTTATTTCCCCCCATTTTCCTTATGGAGGTGAAAATGTTATTCTACACCGTTATCAGATTGTGGTGTCTTGAATGACATTGTGGGGATTCAAAGTGACCAACGGGTCCTAAACTCTGCTGGTATTTTGGTTTGGTTGAATAGTAATCATGTTGCGTAAAAATCTCTTGGTTACTCAACCCTTCCTCATGGACCCTCCAACTAAAAACATGAAAACCGAACCACACCAATGACCAAACAAGTCATTGAACGGCAGTCCTCTTGGGGGACTTCTACAAGCTGCTGTGATGACCCATTGACCCAGGGTAGGAAGAAAACAGCTTCAGAGTACAAACTGTAAATTCAGTGCTACATCACCTGGAAACAAGTGCGCAGAGATTACTTTATTACATCAGGGTTTCCTTGCTTTTAATATCTGAAGTTCCTGAAACAATAAAAATAAATAGATTTGTCCTCGGTTTTCATTTCTTGTCATTGGTTTATAAAAAAAAAAAAAAGGCAGAAGAAAAAGTGCTCTGTACCCATATCCAGAGTAGTCCCCACCATCCACGGGTTGTCATAAAAACGAGAGCCCAGTCAGGATTGAGGACAAGAAAGTTCTTGCGGTATTGTCCAAATTGTGAAAGATGTGGCATTTGAGAAGCGTGCCACTCGAAAGTACCAGTTAAGAGAATCAGCCTTGGAGTCAGAGCCAGGTCTGGATCTCGTGTCTCCACGTAAAATGCAATTGATCAAGTCACGTGGCCCAGGCCTCTCCGCGACAAGGCTGAGCTGAGAGTCCTGGGGTCTTGTGCAATTGTTGCCGGGACTGAATGAAATAATATATGCAGATTGCCTAGCATGGAGTGAGAGCTGAATACTGATATCTATCATTACTAGTATTTGAAAGGACACGTGGTCCTGTTACTTTCAAGAATGTGCACTAACATAAGCCCTTGGCCAAAGGGGGAAATACGAGACAGAGAATGGTCTATCTTTGTCACCTTAATCATTACAATAGCCACGTCTGACATGGAAGGGGCTGTCCTGTTTGCCATGCCCTTGACCCAGCTTCTCACACTGAATACCTACAGCAGCCTTCCATAGGAAAGCCTAGCAAAGTCTGTGTTGGGAGGAGAAGCCCAGCTGGCAGCCGGTGACCCACTTTCCACAGAAGGTAGTGAGGGGCAGACTTGGCTTAGATCTCAGACAGCTGGAATTCAGCACCAAAACATACTAAACATTCATTATAGGTTTAGTGTCAACCCACATGCTTGCTCACACCAAAGGCAAATGCTATCTTTCAAAAATATGTAATACTGTATTTCCTTAAGTGGACTAGAGACCTTTTCCACTTCCTAATTGTTATGATAGGCATGCAGACAGGCAGAGGGACAATAATGGAGCAACTTTATGGAAAAGTTCTCTGTGAAACTGTGGACTTCAGGACGGATGGCTTGGACCAAGGAATCTGAGAACCTTTGCTCCCACAGTGGGCAGTGAACCCGGAACCCTTTTGGAACTCACTCCAAACTTAACCTCCTGGAGAATGGACGGAATAACCCTCCTTTCCAGGGGAGGAGTAGACTATAGACATTCGGACTATTTTAACTTAGAGACTGGGCCGTTTGTACCCCGTTTTCCTCTCTTGCAACACCAGAAGCTTCGAAAAGTAAGGCCTCCCTGGCTTTGAGGAGTGGAGAACTAAATGCTGGCTAATTCTGGCTTTGGGCCTGAAGAACCTCCATCATCTGGGCTGTGAAAGAACAAGGAGGGACAAAGGCTCTGTGCCCTGGTGTAAAAGAAAGCTTCCTGAACCGTCAGACCAAAAGGAGAATGTGGGTTCCCAGGAGGTCCCTGAGGTCTGGGTGTGGGAGAGACTTTTCGGGACTAGAGACCCCGGCTCGGAAGGAGTCAGTTGCGTGGGTTTGACTGAGCATCAGTGAAGAGCATTGCTTGCAGGCTTGGAAGTGATTCTGCAGTCACAACATCGCCAGCCAGTGACTCAGTGTTGCTGCCTGTCACCTAGTGGAGGACCAGCTGCTTGTCACCTACTGGAGGGCCATGCATTTGCTTTGTCAGAATCTAGCATGTGGCTGGTCACCTCCTAGCAGAGGTGGCACCATCCATGTCTTAAGATGTCACTTGGTTCCCATTTGACTTACTCTCAGGAAATACCCCCAGTTGCAAACCCCCAGATTCTAACCCCCGTGTCCCCCACACATGGTAGTGGAGCGGGGTTCTAGTCAGGTGCTAGTTTAGAGGTAGGAACTGGATGAATCAGCTTGAGACCCCACAAGCTGGGGTAGCTGTTATAGATACTCTGTATCTATAGCCAGGAGCCTGTGGTTAAATGCCAGTTGGCCACCCAGGAGAGTGTTTTAGAACCAGAAGATGGGCCAATAATTTTTGCCCAATCATTACACTCATGACAGAAGTTTCCTTCCTTCTCAGGCCCCCCCCCAGAAGTCAGAGAAATACACAAACATTCAAGGACAAAGGTTTTGTCCTTGAGCAGAGAAGGGTTGGGGCGTCTTTCATAGTAGGCAAACCAGTCGTCCCCCGTCTCAATGGTGGTTTCTGCACACTCTCAGTGTCGCTCTCGGCTGTGCTGCCTCTTGGCACGTGGGGCCAGCCTCTGGGAGCGCAGCCATTAGCGCCCCCGGGCTTTACGAGGGGCATTTCTTTCTAAAACCTGAGCCGTTCCAGGCCACAGCAGGATGACAGAGGACTTGGCCATCGCTACAGAAACCGAGTCATTAGGAGTAATCAGGCCTCTGCCCAAAAAGTGGCTCGGATGAAAGAGGGTCATAAAACTCCTGCTGGAAGTTCTGCTGGAGTTGGCAACACGTCCCATAAACGTCGAGGCAGCTCTGCCAAGGCGGTGCCCCCATGCCAAGGCTCGGCGTGCCGTGAGCCAATATGGGTTTCCTATTTGGTGCGTTCCCTCTAGGATCTCTCAAAACATGCCACTTGCAAGTTTTTGAAGAAAAAAATCACAACCTTCCCTGTCAACTACTGACATTGCAAGGCCGTGCTTCCTATATTCAGAGTGTGTTGAGAAGAGAAGGCAAACTTGCTGGACAAGAGGGGCCGGATAGGACGATTTCAGGATGAGCTTTTGTCCCTCCCTCCCCTCTTCCTCCCTTCCCATCACTCAGGCGGGGAATGATGCTTCTGGGAGGGCTGGAGCAGAATGCAGACAGCTCACCTGCTTAACTTTCTGGCTTTTGTTTTGAAAAGGTTAAGAAGGGATGGAGGCTCCCGCCTGTAATCCCAGCACACTGGGAGGCTGAGGCAGGTGGATCCCCTGAGCTCAGGAGTTTGAGACCAGCCTGAGCAAGAGTGAGACCCGTCTCTACTGAAAATAGAAAAACCAGCTGGGTGTTGTGGTGGGCACCTGTAGTCCCAGCTACTAGGGAGGCTAAGATAAGAAGATTGCTGGAACCCAAGAGACTGAGATTGCTGTGAGCTATAACACCATGGCACGCTACCTTAAGTGACAGAGTAAGACTCTGTCTCCATAAACAAAAAAAAAAAGAAGAAGAAGAAGAAAAAGAAGAAGAAGGAAAGGTTAAGATGGAAGCTAAATTCGAACATCCCAAAGATGTAGAGAACTTTGCCACCTGCTAGCAGCTCTCCAGAGAGGTGGCGGGCATGCGGGTTTCCTCCAGAAAATTGCCCAGGGAGTTCTGTCTTCCCTTCTTCCCAGAAGCTCCTCTTTGGCAGGCAGACCCTCTCCTCCCCACCACTGTGCCCTCCGCTCTCTCAGCAAGGAGTTGAAACCTAAGGCCGAGTGCCGCCTTCGTGACACGACTTTCTGATATGCGGAACAAGTCTTGGCACAGTTACAACAAAGTGCAGTCTTCCCTTGATTTATACAGTCACAGTCTTACAAAATGCAGAGCGTGTTAAAACTGTGCGAAGAATACCTTGTGTGCCTTATGTCGAATGGTTTTAGGGTCTAGGCTCAGGGGGTATAAACTGATGCTTCACCAATTTAAGCATCTGGCACTGCAGTCCCCACCCCTGGGCTGGGGGGTGCTGCCAGTGCACGGTCTGTTGGAAATCAGGCCGCACGGCAGGAGGTGAGTGGGAAGTGGTGCTGTACAGCTGCTCCCCATGGCTCGCATCACTGCCTGAGCTCTGCTGTGGCCACATTAGAATCTTAGAGTCTAAACCCAACTGTAAACTGCGTGTGTGCGGGATCCAGGTTGCATGCTCCTTATGGGAATCCAATGCCTGATGCTCTGAGGTGGAGCTGAGGACATAAGCAACAGACTCTGGGTGTTACTGTCTCCTGGACTCCCAAATGGGACCATCTAGTTTTCTTTTCTTTTTTTTTTGAGACAGAGCCTCAAGCTGTCCCCCTGGGTAGAGTGCCATGGCATCACAGCTCACAGCAACCTCCAACTCCTGGGCTTAAGCGAGTCTCCTGCCTCAGCCCCCCAAGTAGCTGGGACCACAGGCACCCACCACAATGTCCAGCTACTTTTTGGTTGCAGCCCTCATTGTTGTTTGGTGGGCCTGGGCTGGATTCAAACCTGCCACATTAGGTGTATGGGGCTGGCGCCTTAGCCACTTGAGCCACAGGCACCGAGCCAGACCATCTAGTTTTGAGAAAACAAGCTCAGGGATCCCACAGATTCTTCCCAATGGCAAATTATGTA